>BHFT01000967.1:1988-20960 GCA_004320025.1 Laticauda laticaudata | reverse complement strand
AAAAAAAAAAAAAAGAGAGAGAGAGAGAGAGAGAGATAGATATGAAATTTGTCTTGGAAAACAGCAGGTTCAGATAAAGTGCAATCTTGAAAACAAACATTTTCTGCAAATGAGATGCACTTTAGCAAACTACATCTTGGTATCACATGCTCAGGTTTCCGGAAGCAGACTAGCCAGTGCAAATATTACAAAGAAAATGGTTGCCCTCTGTCTTTCAGTCCAGTGAGGACAGCCCTTGTCAGACTCGAGGGACCTTCATGGATAGATATGTTGCTCAGTTCTTTTAAATCTCAAAACCACACCATTAATTATTTTTTTAACCTCTGGGATGCTGTTGTCCTCCAGGCTTGGCTCTATTTTCTAAAGTCTGTATTTAGCATATTTATGGCTTGCCCTGAGCTTTCTTGAATTCAGTAACAAACAATAACACTCTTTAAAAATACAACTGTCTGTAAAAAAAAAAAAGGCCAAAAGCGAAAAAAGCCTAGGATGAAAGAATAACCAGTTCACCCAATTTCTGAAAGAGAAAAGGGACAATTAACCGATGAAACACAGCTTTCCACTAGATAGTACCCCCCCGAAAGTATGGTAATAAAAAAGTAATGGGTTGTGCAGATATGGTCAAACTCACATTGGAACTGCAAGACAGAGAAGATATGGAATATTATACAGTCTGGGAGAAGTGGTATAACTGGTTAGACAGCAGAAGCAACAATTAATGTAAATATGTACGTTGACCTAAATGGAAATGTCGATGACACATGGAAAAGTACAATTATTATTATTATTAATAATAATAATTTATAATTAAAAACAGCTTTCTCCCTCGCAGGTAGTTCTCAACTTACAATCTTTGCTTTAGTGACAGTTCCAAGTTACAACGGCACTGAGAAAAAAAAAGACTTACGATGGTTTTTCACACTTATGACTCATGGTCAGTTTAGTCTCTTGGCAACTAGCTCCTCTTTATGATGGTTGCAGTTTCCTGGGGTCATGTGATCACCTTTTGTGACCTTCCAACCAGCAAAATCAATGCAATGGGAGCCAGATTCACTTAACAACCATGTTACTTACTTAACAATTATATAGTGACTCATGTAACAACTGTGGCAAGAAAGGTCATAAAATGGGGCAGAACTCATTTCACAATTTCTTACTTAGCAGCAGACATTTTGGGCTCGATTTGGTCATAAGTCAAAGACTACCTGTAGTTCAAGTTCAATTTTAATCACAGGAGTATTCCAACGTATCAGGTTATCACCCTGCTCAAGGAAGGCTAATATAATGAACATCTAGTAGCTGCATCAATTTCTCATTGTCCATAGTACAGGCAGATCTCAAGATATGACTGTAATTGAGCCACGGTAGTTATTTTACAGAAATTAGCCTTCTGGAGAATGTATTTTTGATGGGGTAGATTAGTTTATGAATGCTAGTCTTCATCCGGGTGTGTTTCCCATGGAATGGGATTCCCCAATATCTTTATTGAGGAATTGTAACAGATTAGTCAATTTTGTAAAGTTTGAAGTGGAAGCGGCTTGCAGAAATTGTTCTGTTTTGTGAATGCTTTGCTCTTTTTTCCTAATGTTTTTTTTTAAAGAAAAGAGATGGAAGAAGTGATGAGGGGAATCTACAGTTTTGCTATCAGAGAGGTTTGGGAAAAAAAGTACATTATGCTTTCTCCTGTTGAAGATCCCTGCTGAACGTTGACATGAATGAGAAAGATGTTATTTGTGCAAAAGGGAGGTTTGCTCAGACAATTAGCTTATTAGGGTGGCATCATCACTTCATTCCATTTTCCATAAATATTGCTGTGTAGAATACTAAAACTGGCCCACTTTATTGAAATGAATGAAACTGTCTCTTGACTTGTGCTGTTAGGTTCAGAAACAGGATTAAATATGAAATAGCAATCAAGGATACTCATAGCAAATGCACATTTCTTCCCTTAATTTGCAATCTGGGGATTAATAATTTGTATACATTGTAGTTCCCCCTTATTTTTGTTTACAAAATAAATTGGTGTGATAAGCAGGATATTACTCTGGCGAAATAGCATGATTATAGGAAAATCTACTTGTCTGAAGACATTTCCAGAACAAACCTAGATTTGAATTGGTCAGCATCTTAAGTGGTCTGATGCTTCCTAATTCATTGGTTAGGTCATTGGTTGACCTGCTCTTCCCACATCCTCAGGACAGTTGGTAAAAGAACACAGAGAACTCAAAGATTTGACAAATGGCATAGTGGGGATATAATCAAGGAATTGGACATGTAAAGAATAAGACAGAGAGGTGAGAAATTAAAGAGTGAGAGAAATATTTTTAAAAATCTTTTTATTTTATTTTATACAAACAAGTCATCTTCCATTTAAACAGGTACAAATATCTTGTGCAATAACAATTACAATTTATACATATTCATTACTTTAGTATTGATACTATATTCTTAACTTAATACTGATATACATAATATATCTAATTATTATTTAATTCTTAAATAATAATTTATTTAACATATTTAATCTATTCACATATTTACTATTTTTCACTAATTTTTTTAAATTTCTAACTTCCATATTTATTCTCCAGCCACTGATAAAATAATTTTCATATCATATAATATTCTGTTTTTCCTTCTCTTTAATTGCAAGTATTAGCCTATTCATTTCTGCACATTCTAATATTTTCCTGATCACATTTTTGTCAGTCGGAATCTCTTCACTTTTCCAGTTTTGTGCAAATTCAATTCTAGCTGCAGTTAATGCATGAATAATTAAATATGCTTTCTCTTTACTATAAGTTTCAGGTAAAATCCCCAACAAAATATTTCAGGTTTTAAATAAATATGTTGCTGTATCATCTTTTCCAACCACATATGTACTTTTATCTAACATCTTTTGGCTTCTACACATGTCCACCAGATAGGATAATATGATCCAGGCGTCTGGTGGCATTTCCAACATTTAGCTGATTTATCTTTAAACATCCTTGCCAATCTTACCGGCACAAAATGCCATCTAGAAAACATCTTATACACATTTTCTTTGACATTGTTTGTTCATAGTTTCTATCCTACAGTTTCTGCCATTTCTCTAATTTTGTAGTATAACCAATTTTTTTCCCCCATGCTATCATTGTCTTCTTCACTTGTTCTTCTTCCAATTTAATACCCAATAGATAACTATACAGTTTTTAAATCAATTTTTCTTCTATTCCTGTTAATATTTTATCCAATTCTGTTAATTTGATTGCTTATTGTATCCTATGACTCTCATTAAGTGTGGTATCTTATGATTCTTAACTCTTGGTTGTGAGGTGGCACTGATGAAAAGACCACCAAAAGATTTGTTGATCCAAGGAAAACAAGGTTTTATTATACGTTTGCAAAAGTGGGTCCCCTCAGGCATTGAAGGAACCCAGAGCAAAATTCAGGCAGCACTATTATACCCTAACTGTCTGCCCCCTCGTATGAGGGCTTGGCTCACATTCTTCCTGTTTTCAAATTGACACATATACATTTCGGAGGTTTATGCGTTTCCCTATCTGGCAAAAGCAGTTACACAGTTTCTGACACGTCAGCACTTTATTACAATTCCTCATTGTTCTAATCTCATCCTGTTTTTTCACTCTTGTGCACAAACTGGAACACTTCCTTGTTTAGCAGAGCTACTGAGTTTGAGACACTTCCTTATTTATTTCAGTGGGCCATTCAACATGACTTCGGTTCTGCTCACATGGTGAATGTATTTTTTCTTTTATGTATACTGAAAGCATTTGTACCAAGAAAAAATCCTTGTGTGTCCAATCATACTTGGCCAATAAATAATTCTAATCTTCTAATCTTCTTTATAGAAACCATCTAATTTAGCATCTTTTTCATATCTAGACTGTATTTGCACATATGAATACCAAATAATATCTATCCCTTGCTCATTTAATTCTTGTTCAGTTTTGAGCTCACCCTTTTCATTCAAAATATCTTTGTATCTGACAATATTTCCCATATTAATAATATTTGGATGAATGAGTGCTTCCATTGTCGAAAGCCAAACTGCTATCTTCATGAAGTGTTGTTCTCAATATTAACAACAAAGCATTTTTTATACAAAGCCCATGTCACACTGCACCAACGGATGGAAAGAGGATGTAAAATGGAGAGAAACACTTGCCATCCTGCGTTGGTTAACGCGATGCTTCTTTCTGTACTCACTGCTCCGGTTTTCATCCTCGCTATCCGTCCAGCATCCTGTCGACTGAGATTCATCCGCTCAGGAAGTTTTGGAGCTGCTGCAAAAACCTTTGTGGAGAAATGTATCCAACGCGTTCCGTTTCTTGGCATCCGCAACGCATACGGGGAACATCCGTTCTACATCCGTCATCATCCGTTTCATGCGTCCGCTATATCCACTAGCACCCGCTGCGCATCCACGCAACTCAAAAATCGGGGTCCAGCGCGAAAACGGGGACACAGGGAAAGAAGCGAAATGGACGTGGAATGGAAACGGCAGCGTTAGAGCACGGACGGAGAAAGGATGAAAGCGGATGCACCTTGCATACAAAGCATTTAAACTGAAAAAAACGTTCACAGAGGGACCTATCTTGGATATTAGGATGTCTGCAGGATGTCTGAGATGCAAAAGACATCTAGTTGGAAAACCATATTTCCAATTAAAAAGGGGGGAGGAACTTCACCTGGATCTCACTTTCAGTCCAGCAGCCCTTGCTGTGCAGACCTCTTTCAGCCTTCATTCATGCCTCCTTGCTCTTCCACAGCATCCAGTTCATCTCCACCATGGATCATCACACACTCCTTTTGGTAGCCACCATCGTTCTGCAACAGTGCGAAACCATCTACAGCTCTTTCACCTGTTCTTATGAAGAAAAGGAGGCGGTCAAGAAGGTGTCTGGGTCCAAGATGGACAGGAGAAGAGCAAGGTAGTATGGACTGACAACAAAGCTGATGGTGGAGCAGAGGAACGAAAGACCACTCATGCATTCCAAGAACTTCATGAGGATGCCTCCAGCCATGTTTGACGAAGTTGTGGAACGCTGCTGAGACCCAGTTTGACCGAAGGCAAACACCAACTTCCGGCCCAGCCGGACCTGCGCTAAGGTGGCCACTGACTTCTGAGCACTTCAAGGTTGGCACTGAATCAGGAGCATGCAGGTACGGCCTGGAGGGTGCCACACAACCACCATCAACATTGTGTCAGAGAAAGTGGTGCAGAGAAGGCGCGAGCTTCATTCTTTGTGCTACAGCATGCATCTCGGCTCTGAGATCGCAGCTGATATTTTCGCCTCTGGTCGTCCTAAACGGACCTAAACCCGTCCCGTAGAGACGGGATTGTGAATGGCACAGTCCCAGGATCCCAGAGATATCTCAAATCTCTGGGTTGATCCGGGAGAAGCCCTTTTGCTGCGGCGGTAAAGGCAAGCCTCCAAAGCTGCTGAAGGTCGGTTGAAGCTCCGAAAGAAAGTGGCTGAGCGAATGTGTGTCGGTGGGGTGAGAAAACCTCTTTTGTATTGAAATTGGTTGAGACCTGAAAAGGATATCCTGAACAAAGAAGAAAACCTTGACTTGATTGTTTGTTTGGACTGGAATTGTTTAAAGTGGCGTTTTTTAAAAGTTGATGTCAAATTGAGCTTGATTCCTTTCCTTACTACTTCTTTTTCTGAGGACATTTAATGTGATTTTGTATGTAACCAGATTGAATTTTTTTTTATATAGTATTTTTATGCTTTCTTTTGATTTTTCTAATTTCATTAGGATAGAGACCCCCCTTGATTTTTTCTTTCTTTTCCTCTGAGGTTTGTATACATTACTCTCTTTCTGGCTAGGGGGGGGGGGGAAAGTATTAAGAGATTTTGCAACACTGCCAACTAGAGCTTGAAAGACTTTATTTGAAACTGGGGAGAAATGTATAACTACTCCTTCTCAAGGACATTTTAATGTGATAAGATGGAGGAGAGGCACAGAAAAATATTATTTACAGGTGTTTTCCTGGACTCTTATCAATATTCAAACACTTGAGGCTTGGCTTTGAAAGCTGCTGAGAAGAGAGTCATAATAAGAGCCTTGGATAAAAATAAATTAAACGTGCAGTGTTGCAGTCCACATATATAGATATACTATATATACTTGGTGAAATCTCTACTCTCCAAGCCTTTTTTGTATATTTCAATTCTAGTTAAATATTTTTATTTTTGGCTTTTATTTTATCCTTTTTCTTCTTTGGTTTTGGCCTCTTTACTATTGGATTTTCATTTTGGATCATAATTGGCTATTCTATCAGAGTGGATTGAAGGTCAAAAAGAATTTTGAAGTTTTTTGAAGCATTAAAATTGAAAAAAAAAAAAAGAAGTTGAAAAAGAAACGAAGAAGGTGTAAATGAAATTAGGACTGTGTTTTTTGGATTGTTTGGTACTTTGGGACTTTTGGAAATTCTTATTGAATGATTAAAATCATTTGGTCGTTTAAATTTTTTTTTTTTTTTACAATGGCATACTATGATGAACTGAAAATGAATTTATAAAATATAAACAAGAGAAAGCAAGAAGGGAAGGATTCTTTTGGCTCTGTCTTTCATTTCTTAGAAATGGCAATTTCTACATATGAGAACTACAAGAACAAGAAATTGGGATGAAGAAGAAACCATCCCTAATGAAACAAGCAACTTTATTTGGGGAAGAAAGGGGAAAGGGAGAAAGAGAATGGAGAATTAAGACTAAAAAAAACAACCAAAAAAGGAAAAAATTAAGTTGAAAGTGGACACAACATCAGAAAGCAACAGAAAAAGAAGAATTACACAAGAGGTGGAGATTAAGAGACAAGGGGGGTAAAAAGGGTAGAGTGGAGAAGCCAAGGGAGAAAGAAGGAAGAGAGCTACAAAGTTCAGGGCCACTTATTTCAACTCCAAGGCTTCTTCAACATCATCCTTCTTCGCCATGGTTGATGCTGACTACAATTCATGACATCGATGCTTCAGGCACGGGTCAGCTTTCAGATGCCCAGGTATAACAACGCCTGAGTGACCTCAAGGAGGGGCTGGAACGCAACCTCATCATAAAGGGCTTCCCAAAGATTCCAGACCCCCCTGCCCAACGACACGAAAGATGTGCCCTACTTCATTGTGAGATGATGCCTTCTCCCTCAGAACCATACCTCTGAAGCCCTACACCTCAGATGCCTCACCGTGAGGAGGAGGATCTTCAACTAAGGCTGTCCAGGGCAAGCGGTGTGGTGGAAGAACGTCTTTGGCATCCTGGCCAACAGGTTCCAGGTACTTCTCACCACATGCACAGCATTGCCCAGAGGGACCGTGAGGAGGATCATGTGAAGCTTGCTGCATCCTGCACAATCTCATGCCCACCCGCTACCCAGTGTTTTGCAGAGAGGCTCATGGACCTCCAAACAAAGGCAATGGGGACCATGGAGCCTGGGGAATGGAGGCAAGGACGAAACCTGATAGACACTCTGGATTGCAAGCCCCAACAGAGCTTCACGTGAGGGGAAGAAAGCAGTGCAACCTCCTGAGACACTCGTGCAACTCCCCAGCTGGAGCAGGAGTTGGCTATATACCTAGGTTATGTGGATGGCTTAAGGATGCTCCTTCAGACTGTCTTCATCACACGGATGAGATTGGCCTGTATTTAGCCTTACAATGAACAGGCTTGCATTTAATTAAAAGTTTTGTTTATGTTGAAATGTGTGGATTCAATTAGGATGTACATTGTACTGATTAATAAAAGGGCGCAAAAGTGCTGTGGCAACCTGGGAGGGTGGACCATACAGTCCCACTATGCTGTGCACTGGAGGTTCATCTATCCCACAGGAGCTATCTTTTAAGCCTATCCTAATTAGGGTTTATCCCTGCCATCCACAAGCTCATACCTCATACCAAAGGATATCCCTGCCATCCCACTGTTTCTATCTTAACCATCCCACAAGCATTGCAAAACTTTCTTAAACATTTCTAAAAGTTTCCACCAAAGACGTTATTACAAATAAATAAATTGAAAACAAGGTGTGTGAAGCAAAGATAATCTATCGTAAATCAAGTATAATAATCAAATCAAGTGTCACACAAAAAATCACTTCATATACCATCTTAGTCTCTGGCACTCTTCTTGGGTCACTGGAGTGCTGCGCGTGTCAGTCTCAGGGGTGAGATGGTCCAGTGCTGTGTGGACTCGCCGTGTGCTGCTGACTGGAATGCTGGCTGAGGCGTCATGGGGTACCTGGCCCGAAGGACAACAGGGGACGGTTGTATGGAGGAAGCCTCAGAGAGCTGGCTTCAGCCTCTCGTCGTGTCGAGAGTGCCCCTCCTCATGACATGGCGGTGTCTAGCGGGCCCGAATACGATGACCATGATGTTCTGAGGCCAGGCTGGCTGTGGAGTGGAGGAAGGAGCAGTATAGTGGGGATGGTTCTGTCTCCAGCTGCAGCGAGGTGAGCATCAGTGGCCATCTGTGCTGTGGGTGGCATCTGTTGTCGTGTAGGGTGCATCTTAGTGCATGGGGTGGCTATGGTGGCAGGGCGGCATGGGTCATCTATGTCGTTGGCTGGCATCAGTGGCGTGGCTGGCATCGGTGGCATCAGTGGCACCGGCTGGTGTCCGATGTACCTGGCCTGGAACTTGGAGGGCTGCCTGGTGCTCTGGACCTTCCTGTAGCCGTAGCCTTGGTAGCTGAGGCCTGTGGAAAGGCCTTGAAGGGCAGGTGACATCACTGGAGGTGGAGGAGCAGGCCTGGGACTGGGTGGAAACAGTTCAGCTTGGTCTGAGAGGGTTTGTGAAGAAGATCGGTGATCTGTCCTTTACCACCTTGGTACTGTGGTTCCGACATTTCATGAGGGCCTGGTTGACGTAGGTGAGGAAGGGGCTTGCGCGTTTGTAGGATGGAACGTCGTGTTTGTACCAGCTGAGAGAGGAGATCTACGCTGCTTCTTGATGGTGTTCCTGATCTCCAGCAGGACAGTGTGGCTCTGCCTCCTCCTGTCTAGGCTCTCTGCCTTTCTGATGGAGGTGGAGCTGGGGGTGGATTGCGTAGTTGGCGTGTTGGTGGAAGTGCCCTCTCTCTTACTCCCACGCGTAGGCTGGTCCTCCATGCGCTCCGCCTACGGGTACTCCACAGCTCGTCGGGGGTTCTCACTAACTCATGGGACGCTCACAGATACCGGCCTGGACACAGGAATGCTGCTCTTGCAGAGAGGACTGGCTCTCAGCCAGGGCTGCCTGAGAGAGGGTTGTGAGAGGGGCAGCTCCTCAGAAATGGCGGATTCTCACCCTCCAGAAACTGCACTTGGCCATCACGTAGGTCTCTCTGTCCATCAAGCTTGACCTGGCACTGGCCAGATTTCTTGAGGTGCAGGCTTTGCCTGTACAGGTGTGTCACTGTGCTTCCACACGCCGAGAGTGTCACTCTCAGTACACGCTCTCCGCCTTCTTCTCCCGCTGCTCCTTTGGTGTCTCGATAGAGCCTAATGCTCCTTGCCGCCATAATAACTCGTTCTCCTAGCCATTCCAGCACCATCCTCATGTTCCTCTTCGATTGAGAATATTGCCTCCTCCCATTCACCGCGTATGCTCTCTTCCTCCTATGCAGGGCCATATGGCCCTCATCAGAGGGGACTTCGAGGCTTGTAGGGCTGCCCCTCCAACACCACCACCACAGCAGCAGCAGCAAAAACAAGTGCAGCAAAAGCAGGCAGACCGGCAGCCAGGACCAGCAGAGACCAGCAGCACCAGGCAGGACAGCAGTCCACAGGCACAGCAGGACCAGGCAGCCACCAGCAGAGACACAAGACAGAGCATCCAGCAGCCCAGGCAGCCAGGAGCCCAGCTAGGAGCAACACCAGTGAGAGCACCCGAGAGTCATCCAGCCAGCTACGTAGGAGCATGCACCCAGAGATAAGCCATACCAGCCCAGACAGCACACAGCGAAGCACGCAGAGTCAGCACGCTGCACGCAAGGATAACCACACGGGCACCAGAAGAGTGACGCCCGAAGAGCAGAAGCCCCAGCAAAAGCAGAGTCAGGGCCAGGGGGTGGGACTGCGTGGCCCTGTCCCTTCTTGCCAGGCTGCAGCAATGAGATGCATTTCGTCTCTTCCCATAGTTTTGGTGTTGTAGCTGCTGGCTGGGTGAAGTTAAGTTGGAACTGTGCTCTGGCAGCAGTCTTCCTCTGGAGACGGTGACCTGCTTGACGAGCTGCTTCCTTTTATATCCGCAGGGCTGACGCAATGCATCCTCCGCGCATCTGCCAGTGAACACTGTGCATCGCTAGCTTCCGCTTGGCCTCCGCTCGTGCATTCCGCTTCATCCGCTCAGCATTCCCGCTCATGCATCCGCTCCTTCCGCTAAGCATCCGCTTTGCTATTCTCCCCCGGAAGCCCTGCGAGTGCCATCCGCTTCCATCCATTTCCATCCGCTAGGCTTTCCGTTGGAGCATCCGCTTTCCATCCCCTCTACATCCTCCCCCCCGTCCGTTCCTTTCCGTTGTTGTCCACTCTGCTTATGCAAATTCGGGGCACTTTTGAGAACGGATAACAACGGATGGAACTTTTTCTCGTCCGCTGTGTCCTTTTTACAAACGTTTTGCATCCGTTGGCCAATGTGACAGGGCCTTAATGTATTTGAAAGTAACAATGTACTGTATCTTATTTTTCCCATACCATAAGAAGGCATGCCAACACAATTGTAAATCATGCCCCTCCAGAGTGAGAAAAAAATTGAAGTACTTCTATTTACATGTTTCTGTTGATGAGGGATGTAGGACAAAGTTTCACATTCAAAATCTTGTCTTGGAGGAGAGGCCTGGTCTGACCTGTATGGTCTTGGATTGTATAATTTGCATCTATTCCATCCATCTCTACGCTGTTCATGCAGGCTTGCCAGCTTCTGTGTCCTTCCTTACAGAGTCCTTTGAAGAAAGGAACCAGCCAATGCGATTTTCAACACTGAAAGTTTCTACTTCTTCAGGTATGGCCATTTGGAAAAGTTTGATGATGCAGGAGAGCCAGTGGGAAGGCTGCAGTTTCATGGTCTTGTTTGCCAAAACTTCTCATCTGGCAAGGCCTTTCAGCCAGGAAAAGGGAAATTAATTGGGACAAAATTAAGAAGCCAACACAAATGTTTAAACAATACCCTCTAGAATCTGAGTGTGTCTTAGAATAGAGATGCTTTGAATGTATGACATGAACCGTTCAGAACAGACTTGAAAAAAAGGTGCAAGACAGCAAGAAAGAAGAAGACCTAAAAGAGAGGCATGAAGAAACAGAAGCTGTGGTAGGCCAGCAAAGGCTCTTGAAAAGATCTGACAGTCATCCAACCTTGTGGAGGATGTGGGGGGAAGGGGAATCCTAACCTTTTCCTTCCATGTGGGTTGGATACTCTAGAATGAACAACAGTAGAGGACCGAGATCTAAAAACTGGGCAGAGGTTGGGCCAGCTGCTTCAATGGGTCTTCAAATGACTACATTTCCTCACATCATTTTCAGGATTTCCTCACAAATGGGAGCAATTCAACAACCTATAAAAAGACCAAGAACAACCAATAAAAAGTAAACATTTCCTTGTCCAGTCATGTCCGACTCAAAGGTGTGGTGCTCATTTCTGTTTCTTGTCTGAAGGAATCAGCATTGTCCAAAGACATTTTCCATGTTCATGTAGCCAGCATACCTGTATACCAAAGGTGCACAGAATGCTGTTACTTTCTCACGGAAGTGGTACCTATTTATCTATTCACATTTACATGCTTTCAAACAGCTAGGTGAACAGGAGCTAGGGCAGGAATGGGAATTCATCCCGTTGTGCAGCACTCAAGTCTTGAATCTGGGCTGTCAGTTTTCCAGGTGACATAGTGTTTTTAACCACTGAACTATCATTCCCCATACAATCTGTAGACAACATTAAAAAAATAAGTTATCTAGGACAGCATACATTGTTTCTAAGACTGGACCAGTAGACTATCCCCAGTTTGGATGGCATACATGGGAAGCAAAACTGCCCAAACTTTTTCAAAGGATAAAAAGACAGTTGGGCAGGAAGGCCCAAACATTAACATTTTGAAAGTTGGATGATTTTATTCTTTTTATTCTGGGCTGTTGTTAAAGAGTAACTATCAGAAGGATCAATTTAGGATTGGGTTCTTTCTTTTTTTTGAGTAATAGGTGAATTGGTGAGAAGAAAAAACAAACAAACAAAGTCTGTATATTTAAATCAAAAGAAATGAATAATAAAATGGTGAATTGAATTCACTGACTAAACTCATGATAAATGGTAATCAAAAATTGATCAAGACATAATCAATTATTAAATTCTAGCTCCTTTCCCCAGTATAAGCGTCCAATTAAGTGATTGAGGAAGTATAAAATTATGCTAATAAATAAATAGTTAGCATTCTAAATATTTAACAGCAAGTTCAATATTATATCGAACCTTTCAACTGAAGTGAAAACATCTGCTAGGGGTTTCAGGTTGAGCTAAAAGTGCCAGAAATAAAGAAAAGCAAAGAAAGGGAGAAATTCTGAAGGGGAAAAAGTTTTCTATAGCTAAGGAACATCAAATAATAAAATGACCTGGTTTCCTATCTTGGGGAAGAACTGAAGGTTTAAAAGAAACCCAGCAGCTTCTCCTTTAGCATTCAAGATGAAGCGGCATGATTTTGGTTGCAGCTTCTTTTTTTCCTTTGGGAAGTAGTTTCAATAACAGCAGCAATAGAAAACCTGGAAGATTGGGGACAGATTCCTCCTGGAGAAAATGTATCTATATGGTTGCTAAAGGTTGACACTGTCTTGATGATGCATAATCAATCAATCAATCAATCAATCTTTTAGTGATATAGAAGCCCTGGTGGCACAGTGCTTAAAATGCAGTATTGCAGGCAAACTCAAACTCATGGCGACTCAAGGCGGCTTACAGAATATAAAACCTCATTTAAAACAGTAAAACTAATAAAAAAGAATCAAATAAATTAACACAATAAAATATAATAAAATCACCCCTGCCCCAGTGACTGCAAATCACACAAGCCATTTAATGGACTCCATCCTGCTCTGGGTTCCCCAGGCCTGTTGGCAGAACCAGGTCTTCAGGGCCTTCCAGAAGAGTATTAGAGTGGAGGCCATTCTAATCTCTGTGGGAATGATGTTCCAGAGAGAGGGAGCCACCATGGAGAAGGCCCTTCTTCTGGGTCCCACCAGGTGTATCTCCCTAGGGGAGGGCTGTGCTGCAACCGGTTTAACAACTGGTTCTGTGAGTGCATGATCCTTAACATCACTACATTGTGTTGCTTCAACTATAAATCATGCAAGTGTTTTTCTTTCCTTAAAGCAATATTTTTTTAAAAAACCCTAGATCAGTGTTTTTCAACCTTGGCAACAAGATGCGTGGACTTCATCTCAGAATTCCTTAGCCAGTATACTGGCTGGAGAATTTTGGGAGTTGAAGTTTCTCTCTGTCTCTCTGTCTCTCCCTCTTCCTCTCCCTCCATCTATCTGTCTGTCTGTCTGTCTGTCTGTCTGTCCTGCCTGCCTGCCTGCCTGCCTGCCTGCCTATCTATCTATCTATCTATCTATCTATCTATCATCTATCTATCTATCTATCTATCTATCTATCTATCTATCTATCTATCTATCTATTTTCTCTCTTTTATTTTTCTCTCTCATCTCTCTTCTCTCTCAAGCTGTTCAGCCACAAATTTGATACTGAGTGAACATAAGAAAACAATTGAAACGCACAAAACAGCTATTAAAAACAGAAACAAATACAATAAAAAAAACCTTCAGGATAACAGATTAGCATCCTACATGCAACGTAGCAATCTTGTAGGCTCCAATTTTAAAATTGCCAATTTTGAAAAATATTGGTTTAGTTGAAAACTTCCAGAGTTTGTTGTTCTCAAGAAGTACTTTTGGTGAGAGGACTATTTTTTTTTAATAATTCAGGAACCAAGAACTCCAGGAAACTCTATGAAACCATAAAATGTCTGAGTTTCCTGCACAAAAACAGTGTATCATATCTGCTTTTGATTTTCATCTGGTTTGTGTATCCCCACGACAACTGACTTGCATGGCTTTCAAAAAACAAAGAAAAAAAATCCTGTATCCCTTTTGTATAGGTTTTCATTTGTTCAAAACTCACATTTGTTCATTCTGGGCAAGTACTCAGTGCAAGAAAATAGAAACAAGTTGGTCTGCATTAATGCCAGAAGGAATTGTTTTGAGCCAGTTCACATTCCATATTCCTTAATGTCTCTTGTGTCTTGAGATGAATATAATAGATTAGAATAGAATAACAGAGTTGCAAGGGACCTTGGAGGTCTTCTAGTCCAATCCCCTGCCTAGGCTAAGATCAGATGTACAGTACATGCTGGTTTCATATTTGAGATTCACCTTTCCCAAAGCTCCATCTGTGGGTAAGGCGGCTTTACCGTGATTCCTCAATAAGCCAGGGATGAATAATAATGTGTGGTCTCCTGGATGTTGCTGAAAACAATCTTCCCTATCACCCTTCAGTGGCCATGTGAAATGTTTGAAGTTTTAGTTCATAAGTGTTTGAAGGGCTATATATAATATATTTTACTCCAGAAGAATTGGAACCACAGTGCAGCTTCCTGTTTCTCAAAGAAGAATCTTTTTGCCGTTATGTTGGAATGTGATTTTACTTAGCCATTTTGATCCTTTTCAATTCAGCCTTGACACCTCCCCCCCCATTTTTTTTGC
Source organism: Laticauda laticaudata (assembly GCA_004320025.1). Taxonomy (NCBI): domain Eukaryota; kingdom Metazoa; phylum Chordata; class Lepidosauria; order Squamata; family Elapidae; genus Laticauda; species Laticauda laticaudata. The sequence continues at coordinate 6,236 of BHFT01000967.1, read as the reverse complement.
CTATAATCAATCCTTCCTTCCTTCCTTCCTTCCTTCCTTCCTTCCTTCCTTCCTTCCTTCCTTCCTTCCTTCCTTCNTTTGCCTATAATCAATCCTTCCTTCCTTCCTTCCTTCCTTCCTTCCTTCCTTCCTTCCTTCTTCCCTCCCTCCCTTCCTTCCTCCCTCCCTTCCCCTTACAAAGTGTGTGTGTCAGATTCTTTTCTCTACCCTCTTCAGTGCAGCAGAAGGGGAATTTAAATGAATCAATCTCATTACTTCTTAGAAGAGAGTTAGGGTTAAGGTGCTAAACACTCTTAGTTCTGATTTGAGATGGTTGATCTGTTTGCTCCACACATTCCTCAAGGCTATTCTCAAATGCTGATTTTCAGATTAACTGTGGAATTAGAAACTTCATAAAGGTCATCTGTCATTTCAGATTTAAATTTGCTTCCTTTATATAAGAGTAAAGAGAGATGTTCAAGATCTGAACTGGTTATTGAATATCCCCAAATCCCTCTATGTTCTGTTGCTATTCTAATTATATCTTGCAGGGAATAGTTTTCCAAAACTCAAAAGCTTGTAGCTCTTCTGGCGAGACAGAGGCACTTCCCTTATGCATTTTACCTGGTATTTATTTACTTTTGAGTCTGTCAAGCAAATCCCTTGAAGAGCAGAGGTTGAGTTACTTTATAGCTAAGATTCCAGCTGTCCTCCTGAATCCAAGATGCTTTTATTGCCATTGGCAATAATAATGCTGATGCTAAGCCTGTCTTATATTTGTGAGGTAATTAGCTTCGTTATTTGCCTTCTCTCCCATTGTTTGCTGGAATCAATGATGAGTGAACCTTTGCTTTTGAATGCTTGGGGCTAAACATGCTGAGTTGTCTTGGCTCATTTCTCTTTTCAAGACTTCAACTTGTGCTCTGGAGTTGGAATTTTTCCTCAAAAATGCCCTTTTCTTGTGTAACTGGAAATCAACTATGCATGCAGGGACCCTTTAGGAACTAGGCTTCTATCAAGCAGGTCATTGGATGATCATATGTCAATCACATATTTAAAAGAAGATGCTTTCCTATCATACAAATGAGGCAATGAGACATCATGAATGAGGCTTCAAAAGAACCACAAGAGACAGTTAGAGTTCTTATATGCATGTGCAGTCCAACATCTTCCCATGTTGTTGACAGGTGGTGATGGCAGTGGGCAGGGAACTCACGCTACTCTTCTTAGTATCTTCCAGCAGTTCAAATTAGAAGCAAATATTATTCCAAAGTGCCATAGATGTCCTAAAAGAACTGTGGTATGGTCACATTCCTGGGAAGAAAAGGGCAAAGTGTCCAATCTTGACTTAACCATGGCTTCAATTGGGAAAATGTGACCATCCAAAATCAAGGCTGTTCAAAAACACCAGGGGATTTCTAAAACCCTGGCACTTTGACAAATTAACCAACAATAGGCACATGGACATGAACAAGATCTGTAGATGATGCAAAAGAGACAGTCAGTCTCAAAAGGAACAAAAAGACCCAAGCACCTCTCCATCAGCAATCAGCATCCAGATCAGGGGACTGGAGGCTAAAATATATGAAGAACGGTTGCAGAAACTGAGTATGTCTAGTCTGATGAAAAGAAGGACTAGAGATGGCATGATAGCAGTGTTCCAATATCTCAGGGGCTGCCGCAAGGAAGAGGGAGTCAAGCTATTCTCCAAAGCACCTGAGGGCAGGGCAAGAAACATTGGGTGAAAACTCATCAAGGAGAGAAGCAACTTAGAACTAAGGAGAAATTTCCTGACTGTTAGAACTATTAATCAGTGGAACAACTTGCCTTCAGAGGTTGTGAATGCTCCAACACTGGAAGTTTTAAAGAAGGAATTGGATAACCATTTGCCCAAAATAGTGTAGGGTTTTCTGCCTAAGCAGGAGATTGGACTAGAAGACCTCCAAGGTCCCTTCCAACTTTTGTTATTCTAATTCTGTTCTGTTCTGTTCTGTTCTGTTCTGTTCTGTTCTGTTCTCTTCCCTTCCCTTCCCTTCCCTTCCCTTCCCTTCCCTTCTATTCTTTTCTCTTCTATTCTGATGATGTTACCTAATTTGTGTAATGAAATATCTGCAAAGAAACAAGCAAGCTCAGAGAGCACCAATGCCCAAACTTGGTGGAAAAGAAGACTGCCTCTGTCTTTAAGTGCTGACAACAGACTGGGACAGGTTTGCAAAGATGGGTTTTGTAGTTCATGCCTTTGTCTTATTCACTTCTCATGATTTCTCATTTCCTCTCATTATATAGATGCAAAATGAATCTCACATTGATTTCTATGAGAGCACATATGCAAGATACATTGGATCATATTCCAATAATCCAGCTGTGACATTAGTGTTGAATGGCCCAAACCCACAGAAAGAAACCATTTATTTGTGAAAGATGCATCTGGAAAAACATGCATGGTTCTAAAAGTTATGCTCAATTAAAAAAAACTTAAACAGTGGCAATTTCCATTTTAAAAGGCTGCTTTGGAGAAATGTACATTACAAACAATGGTATCCGGAACATTTCCTTTACAAATCTCTATCGTGGAGACATTTATGTGAAGAATGTCATTACCATTACATTAGGGAAAACTGCATATAAAAGAGACAACTCCATATGTTAAGGAAAGTTGCAAGCAAAAATGGGTGAATATTTTTTTTACAATAAAGGGACGGGTTAGATGCTAACTTCCTAATGAACATGCTAAAATAGACTGAATTAATCTGTATACCATTAATCCAGGTGTGTCTTTTCAGCAGCCTAAAATTACAAAAGGCCCATGGAGAATTGCTATTCTGACAGCGTGAAAAATATGCATTTGCTCCAGGTCAAGAAGGGGCATCCAACCCAGTTCAACTCCAAAAGGCACTTTTATTTCTCCCTCTTTTTCATGAACCCATTAAGCAGGTTTTTCCAAGCAAGCTTTTTATGTTCAGGACTGACCTTTCCAACAGCCAATTTATATTGGGACTCTTTCCCTTAATCTCTTCTTTTCACTTTAAAGCCATGCGTACACTTGAATACCAAACATTAAGTTGCCCAAATGCCCAGTGTTGACGACACAATCTTTAAATGTCATCTAGCTTTTAATGCCCCATAAGGATGCAAGTCTCCTTAAACAGCGTTCTTCCATTTTTTTTTTCAAAATACAGGCAGTCCCCTTTGCATTCAGGTTGCAGGTGAGGACAGATGGATTACACTTTGCAGGAGAGCTCCTTTGCCCAAAAGGCATTATTGTACTGAAATCTGTACCTGGGAGGGAAATTAGTCCAGTTCTGCAAGACCTGATGAGAGAATGCTGGTTAGTTAATAATTAACTCATTAAATGCATAGAATTGTGCAACAGTAGGATGGGACTTGAATCCCTTTTGCCTTGAAATTAATTGTTTAAAAATCTATGAACAGTTAGGGAGATTTTCAGCATTTTGTATGTGTCTGTCAGGCCAGTAGATTCTTCTTGATATTTACCACTGATTTGGGGCAGGGTGAGAATAGAAATTGTCACATTCAACAGAGACAACTTAGAGAATTTGGTCTCATGAAAGTTGGCCAGGATAGTTTGACAGGCCTTTATTAACACTCAAATCTTATGTGGGAATGGATCCTCATGTGGGTAAAAGAGCATTGATGCAGACTGTTGGAAGAAAAATCTGGTCTGGTCCCAATCCTGGAGAAAGACTCTGGAAATAAAATAGAGGCAGGCTGCAGGAAAGGAAATCTGTGTTTATTTGCTAGCCAGAAACCAGTGACAGCTGTGTGTTTCTGGGGTATTGACAAAATGGGGTTGAGAGTGGGTGGTTTTTATACATTCTTTGGGGCTTTGTGGTTAAGATGCCTGTTCTTGTATAAGAATATGTCCTTTAATATTTTAATGGTTATTGCCAGATTCCTAGGGGGTGATGGAGGGGCTATGGCTGGTTCTACAGGCAAGAGGGAAAATGCAAATCCTGGATGTTTTGTTTGAGCTAATCTTGTTAGCTTTGGTTCCTTGCCTATTCTATTGCTTATTTGGAGTTTCTGGTTGCTCTTCACTTATGAATAGATTGGCCCAGTCTTTCTGAATGGATACAAAAATCTCTAGTCCCTTCAAACTTCTGCTTGAGGCTTTCCTATGGCAGGAAGACTGAAGCTGCTTTCAGCCTTTGTTAAGATTTTTCTCCTCTTCTACTTTAGGGGAAATATTCTATCCTGCCTCTGTTAATATCCTGTAGAATATTTTTATTTTAGGGGGGGGGGGGCTTC
>BHFT01000965.1:0-20943 GCA_004320025.1 Laticauda laticaudata | reverse complement strand
AACAACGGATGGAACATTTTGCTCGTCCGTTGTGTCCGTTTTGCATCCGTTGGGCAGTGTGACAGGGCCTTTAACTGGCGTCTTCTGATTTATTTATTTTATTATTTATTTATTCATTCATTCATTCATTCATTCATTCATTCATTCATTTATATGTCAAAAGCTTACAATATAACAGAAACAAGAATAAACATAAGTTAAAATAGAAGAAATAGGAACAAATAATTGGGGACAGTAGGACAGGGATGGTCGGCACAATTGTGTGCTTATGCATGCCTACAACAACTAGCTGTTGCTCAAAGCTACAATGTATTTTAAACCAGCTCGATACCCATGCTTCACTATGAAATGATGTGGTTGGGCTTAGTTTTGAGGGAGGAAAATAAGGGAAGGAAATTCTTCCTCTGCTTACCAGCATCCATCGGTATTCATCTAGTATCCTGTCAGTGTGTGAGAGAGTTGAGGGCTGTTTGGAAACTGAAAGAGTATTTGCTGTATGAACAAAAAGGAGACAGCAAGGAGCCTGGGCGTGACTTAGCTCAACTGTTCTGTACTAAAGCTGCTTGGTGCTCTGAAACTGAAACTGAAACAAAGTGAAACTGAAACTCCTCTCCTCTCCTTGTGTTTTGCATTTTGAACAGATTTCTTTTCAGGTGGGGAGGGAGAATAGAACTCCTTAGCATCGGAGCCTGTTAACAGTGTGTGAAATACTAATGCTCTGATGGTCATTAGTTCTTGCTTGGAGGCACATGGTTTACATTCTTCCTCCAGTTTTTGCAATATAGTCCTGTATAATTTAAAGGAGGAGGATGAAAGAAAAGGAGAAGGAAAAGCAGAAAGAGGAGCCAAAACAGAGGGAGAAGGAAGAAAAAAAAGAACAAGGAGAAGAAAAGGCAAAGGGAGGAACAGAAACAAAAGGAGGGTCAGAAACAAAAAGGAGAAGGAGAAAGAGAAGGAGGAGAAGGAGAAGCTGAATTTTAAATACAGTTTTATCTTTCTTCAGCTTCCATAGGCAGAGATCTATTCTATGAGAAAGTCATCTGGATTATGGGTGACATGTACTAAGATGGAACAGCAAACCCAAAAGATTCAATCTGGAACTGTCTCATGGGAGCCAATTTCATGCCAGAGTTGAGGAATCTATACAGACCAGCTTGGTAGAAATCTTGAAGTGTGACTTGCTGGATATTGTTGTGCTTATCATCTGTATGGAAATGGAGCTGTGGCCAGATGGGCTGAAGTTGTAAAGTGGAAGCTGTCACCAACTGCTCAATGCTATAAAACTGGGAAGCAAATACCACTCCAAATATTGAGACCTTGGCTGAGAAACAGTTGGAACTCGCTGACAGCAGAAGAAAATAACATAACCAGGAGAAAGATGTGCTGTCAGAATCTGGGAGGAAGAGAAAGAAAAAGAGTGATAAAGAAACTTTTTTTTCCAACACTCTGGAGGATTCTGTATAGTTCGTATAATGTTGTCTCGCTGCTCCATTCAAAGCGGTGCTAGTGTTATTATTAACTTCCTGATTTTACCAATGCAGATGGAGAACTGAGGCTGGCTGGAGGAACATGGATTCCTAAAGATACTAAGAAGCTGCACTGAGAGTCAAGATTTATACAAGAGCCTTAGAGATTTGCAGCTCAATTATCTGAGACTATAAACTGGGATAATTAGAGAAGATACTTCAGGTTGAAGGCTAATTCCCCAGAAAATGAAGAGAAGGAAGATATGGGAGAATAATTTAAAGAGTGACCTGATGAAAATTAATTATTCATTGAAAAACCTGATTTGAAAATAATATTTGAAAAAAGATCTACAAGTTTTATAAGTGAAATGAAAGAAAGAATCCAAAGCATAGGTGGTATTAAGGAGAGAACTCAAAGGTGTTTTTTCAAGAAGCAACTGGACTTTCTGTTTTTTCTTTGAAGATGTTTCTTTGAAGAACTGAAGAAGCTTCTTGGATGAGAAGAGACATGTCTTCAAAGAAAAACATGAAAGTCCAGTTGCCTCTTGAAAAAGCACCTTTGAGACCACTATGACTGAGGATCTCCATAGATTCTCAAGGAGAACAAAGGATAAATTTGAATGAGGTTCAAATACAGCCAGATGCTCTATAATGCTACATAAATGCAGGACAAAATACTAGTAATCAAACTTAGCATTTTGATGAGAATTTCTGTAGGTAAATGGTCAATTCTATTTATTGTTCACCAATGTATCTATTCAAAATGTGTAGATATTATTGAAGAGAGGTGTTTATTAATCTTCTCCAGTTTGTTTGTCCAGTTTGGACTATAAAAACCTATCATTCTTTCGAGAGCCTGGTATAGAAACTAGCTTCAATTATTGTTATACATGCAATATATCCCAGTTATACTGCATGTTTGAAATGGCACAGGAGAATAGAAACAGATTTTCGAGTCTCCAGTGGAAAATACACTGTGTATTGAATTACAATCTAGGTGTCTTCACTGTATAAATATACAGAGGATATAACATTTCCATAATATAAAAGTATATGCATCTTTGCACCACCAATTATTCATGTAGAATTGAGACATGAGCATTAAAGTACTAATTAATTAAAGTACTTTTAATTAAATTAAAATCTATCTTCCTCTCCCTCCCTCTCCCTCCCTCTCTCTCCCCTTCTCCCTCTCCCTATTTACCAACTTACCTATCTACGTTTCTACCTATCTTTATCTACATAAACTTTACTTATAAAACCTCAAGCAATTCACAGAACAAATCTAAAAATAATTTCATCAATACAGTAGATTAAGAACACAGCCATGGAAAATCCCAGAAGGATGGAACCAACTATCAACTTTTAAAAAGCAGGAAGCACCAAGTGGAACAAAAATATCTTATAATGACTTCCCCAAGGATTCACACCTGGCAGCCACCTTGATATGTTTTTCCTGTCAGCCAAGATCCCTTTTCTCTCAGGCATGCTTAGATCTTCATAATTCCTTTTTGACATTAAATGTGCAATATTCTGGGATAATTGTGTACTTTCTCATAGTACATACTATCAGTTAACTGCATTTTATTGGTTTGTTATTTTCCCATTCTTCATATATTATTCGTCACTTTACAACTCATTTGAAAAAAAAATATCCGGTTATCAAAAAGGATTGGTATAATTTGTCCTTCATTCTCTATCCAATAAAAATTATGGGATGAAGATAACAAGCCATTGCATCTTCAGTCAACACTTTATGGCAGTGGTCCCCAACCTTTCCAGCTTGGTGGGAAGGGGAAGTACAAGCAGCAGAGTTGCATACTTGTGCCCACAGCTCCATTTGTGCAAGGGGCAGTTACACACACTAGCTGCTTACACAAAGGGAGATACATGCATGAGCCCCTACCACTCATTCAAATGGAGTTGTGTGTGCTCTTGTACACAGCTACTAAGTATGGTTCTGAATGGACTATAGCTTAGGTATTGGGGAGCAGAACACCCCACAGAGCCTTCCTCAGACTCCAGGACTGGCCCATGTTCCTCCCCAACCTCCTTACTTTCCGAATCTGCTGCCACCTTCACTGGCTGCTGATGGGCCACAACATTTATATACCACTCCACAGTACTTTACAGCCCTCTCTAAGCAGTTTACAGAGTCAGCATATTGCCTCCAAAAATCTGGGTTCTTGTTTTACTGACCTCATAAGGATGGAAGGCTGAATCTTGAGCCAGTGAAAATCAAACTTCCAAAATGCTGGCAGTCAGGAGAAGTAGCCTGCAGTACTGCATTCTAATCACTGTGCCACTATGGCTCAGGATTATAGCAAAATACCATGGGCCAGCAAGTATATGATAACTCCCTTCATTTTGCAAATCCAGACAGATCTACCCCCCCCCCCCAAGAAAAATCTGATGTATTTAGTCCCTAGAAAATTATGATCAAAAAGTTGTGAGAAAATGGACTGAACCATGATCAGCCATTATCTTGACATCCAACTGAGCAGAGAGAGCAAAGGTAATTAAGGTGAGGGTCAAAAAAGTTAGGACTGCAATCAGAACTTGTAGAAAAGTGTGGAGCTCTGGCAAGTTGGATACCACCAGCTTGAATATTTTAACTCCCTCCTGTGGCCACCACTGAAAGGGAGCTTTGAGAAGAATTAGAAATTTTGTGTACTGGAAAAGAATACAACTCTTGTATTCAAACTCAGTCATCAGTAGATTTGCAAGTGAGTAAGGAATAATGTTCCTGATTCTCTTCAAGAACCTAGGACTGGTACAATGGCCTAGAGGTGGAGCTCTCATCTCACAGTCAAGAGGCTATGAGTTTGATTCTAGGTAGAGGCAGATATTTCTCTGGGCACAATGAGAATATATCTGCTGAACAAAACTCCACATTGGCAACAGGAATGGCATATGGCCATTAAAACACTCTGCTAGCTCCATTCAGTTGCCCAGACTCCACCCTGCAAGGGATTATGGGGTCATTAAAAGATGATGATGAAGAAGAGGAAGAAGATGAAAATGATGATGATGATTAAAGGCAGAAGGTCAAGAAACCACAAGCTTCAGGAACAAAGCCAGCTAGGTGACCTTATTCTTCTCAAGAAGAATAAAAGGACAAACCACATTTGAAAAGGTTGCCAATAAAACTACATGGTGTTGATGACTGGAAGGGAAGAGGAAATTTCTATTTAAAGGTAGAGGAGAAGAAGTTTTTATTCCCCCCCCCTCTCTCTCCAAACACACACATTAGATAATAACCACAAGCAATACCAACATAATACAAACAGAAGCTGTAGCAATAAAAGACTCTATCTTTTGTATACTGAAAAATTCACAAGAATGGTAACAGTGACTATAAAAAAATAAAATGGTATCTACTACTTGGGAGAAAGATTATGATAGATCTTGACAAAATATTTCAGTGAAGAGACTTCACAAAGACAACAAAGGCACATATTGTCAATATTTTTTCCTAGTTATAGCATATGGCTGGGAAAGCTAGCTAGCTAATCATGAGGGCTGAACAAATTGGAGAGAAAAAAATGATTTTTTTGAATGGCGGTGCTAAAGAAAATCAGAATCAGAATACAGTATTCAGTATGGGAATACTGAACAAGTCATTTAATACTAGATAAAGTACTGTAAATCATCAGGGTCCATTGTAAGTATTAATAATGATGTTAATTATTGCTTTGGGATAATTTGGCCACTGGAAAAGAGGCTAAGGTTTGGAAGCTTCATTAGCAAATGAAAATGTCTATGGAAGGCAAGGGGATGAGTAACTATCATTGAGGATATTAGCATGAATGAGTTAGAACTAAAAGAAGAAATGTTTGATAGACTTTTTGTGTAAAATGGAATCATTGTGCAACGGATCAGAAATTACTTAATGACTGAATGATGATAAAATGAGGATAGCTGTCAAGTTTATAGCCTAGAAGTTGGAAATATCAGAAATACATTAATGATTTACTGGCAGCATACTCATATTTTAGAGGCTGGCTAATTGTCTCTACTCACAAAATGAAAAGTAGTTCATTTATGGTAGCAGTTTCTCTAAGAGTGGGACGATTATCACTTCTCCATTTTTATTGTACGAGGTCATTCACTCTAAGTCAGGGCACACCTAGTTTCCACTTCTAATGCACTACCAACTAATAGTAAAGAATGTACAGTGGGATAAAGTTGTGACAATCGGATACCACCTTCTTCTTCTTCTTCTTCTTCTTCTTCTTCTTCTTCTTCTTCTTCTTCTTCTTCTTCTTCTTCTTCTTCTTCTTCTTCTTCTTCTTCTTCTTCTTCCATATCCATCATCGGACATTGGCAATCATGGTGGCAATCCTATTTTTATCAACAGCCACATGAAAAGTGTTGCTGAATTTTGTCCAAACCAGTCCTTAGATTTTGAAGCCTTTATGTTCTTCTTCTGCCTGGACCTTGTTTGCCTTCAATCTTTCCTTGGAAGAATGAAGAATGGCATATTTTTCCAGGTGTCACATCACATATGCAAAATATTCTAACTTTCTCTTTTTAATAGTTTTAATAATTGGATAACCAAGAAATGTAAAAAAAAAATGATATACACACAGCCATTTTTGTAATTAAAAACTCAGCATTTCACAATTCACAACATTTCGAATTCTGTGCAAAGGTTTAAGTAAAAGTATTATAAATTAAAAATGAAAAACTGAATGTAATAGTTTTGTGTCCAAATCCTGGACTTCATCTGGACAGAGGTTATAGAGAGGGGGAAGAAAATCCAAGAAAAATTCTCCCAAACTATCTTAATGAGAAAGAAAGATGGATGGGTTCAGAATATTATGGACTACTCCATGCTCAGCTTTCCTACTTCCTAATCAGGTGACCCAATTAGAACACACAACATACACACAAAAAGAAGAGGGCCAAAGTGGAAATGCCCTGAGATGTAACATGTCACAATGGTACAGTTGTAAGAATGATCACAATTGCAAGGTCCAACCCCTTCTGTGCAGCTGGTTGTAAAAAGGGATTTGAAAGACTCCAAAATCTATCCTTTACATGATTTCTGTAGCTCTTAAAATTTGAAAGAGCCCCTGTATGAAGACAGAATTACATATTTTCCCTCTAGGAAAGAAAGTACATTCCATCTAATTCAATATATGAATTCTTTGAAGTAGGTTGAACTATACAAATAATTTCAATTATAAAATGAAGTGGAAACCTTCCTCATTACCATCAGGGCAATTGACAGTGAAATTCTGCTTGTGATTGACTAAAAATGACCACTTTTTATATTCAATACAAAATACTCCCCAGTGTACCGGTAATCACATATTAACATATATTAGGCTGGAGAGGCTCTGTCCTTGTTTTATTAATCGATTTTTATTGCATTGATCTTTACATTCCTTTTTTTTTCTTTTTAAAGAAACTTACAAAGGTAAGAATAGAACAATTTCCACATACACAGATTCCTAAAAATAAATAGATTAATGATGAAGAAATAGGAAATTAGTTATTTTTCACCTGTCTTTTAATACACAAAGTGTACAATATACTTTGTTTTTTACATGACTTTGTGGATGTGTGTGTTTCTGGGTGGATGGATGTACATCGGTAGTGAAATTCAAATGTTTTTACTCCCAGTTCTGTGGGCCTGGCTTAGTGGGCATGGCTTGGTGGGCATGGCAGGGGAAGGTTCCTGCAAAATCCCATTCCCTCCCCACCCCACTAACCTGCTTTCCAATCTGTTCTCCTATGTAGGGCAACTAAAGAAGACCCAGCCGATCAGTTGGGACTGGGGAGGCAGAGAATAGATGGGGTTGATGGGGCCAGTCAGAGGTAATATTTGCCGGTTCTCTGAACAACTCAAAATTTCTGCTATGAGTTCTCCAGAACTAGTCAGAACCTGCTGAATATAACCTCTGGTGTACATAGATATGTACAATATGTGGTAGAGAGATGGACAGCATAAAGATGGATGGATGGATGGATGGATGGATGGAGAAGTGGTATTCAACGGGTTCTGACCAGGTCTGGTGAACTGGTAGTGGAAATTTTGAGTAGTTCAGAGACCTGCCAAATACCACCTCCGATTGGAGATTTTACAGTATCCTTCCCCTGCCATGCCCACCAAGCCACACCCAGAAAACGAGTAGTAAAAAAAAATTGAATCCCACCACTGGATGGATGGATTGTGTACAGAAATGGACCATAATCCATGGTCTGATCCATGTGGAATATAATGACCACTGATTCCTGTTATTTGGAAGCTATAAAATGGTGATGCAGCCTAAAACTACCTTGATGTCATCATCCATGTCTTCCAATTCATATTCAATTCATCATCCACAACAATTTCCAGATTATTTTTTTAACAACTGACTTTTTTTTTTAACAACTCAATATTGTTTATGTACTGGGGTGTGTGTCCTTTCTCCTTTTCTCGAATAGAAAAACTTAGTTAAACTTTATTTCATTGTTTTCTATATAGCTTTTTTGTTTTCCAGGATATTAGTTACCATATCTTGTTTCATCTTTGTCTGCAGGCTTGGTAACAATTCTCATTTCTCTCTCACACAAACCTCGAAAGAGTGCTTTGCAACATGCTTTGTGTAAGAGGCAGAAAGTGACATTAAAGCAAGGGCATAAGATTGCCACTTATGTATGGACCCTTTGCATCACTGAAAGCCTCAGGTAAAATGCTGTCTCTGTGTGCACTTCATCTATTATGAAGTAGGGAGAGAAAGAGAGAGAGAGAGAGAGAGAGAGAGAGAGAGAGAGAGAGAGAGAGAGAAGAGAGAGAAAAGAAAGAAAGAAAGAAAGGAAAGAAAGAAAGAAAGAAAGAAAGAAAGAAAGAAGAGTGAGGAAGGAAGGAAGGAAGAAGGAAGGAGGAAGGAAAGAGGGAGAAGGGAGGAGGGGAGGGGAGGAGAAGAAAGGAAAGGAAGGAAAGACGGAGAGGGCGAGAGAGAAGGAAGGAAGGAGGAAGGAAGGGAGAGGAGGGAGCGAAGGAAGGAAGTGAAGGAAGGAAGGGAGGAAGAAAGAGGGAGAGGGGGAGGGAGGGGAGAGAAGGAAGGAAAAGAAAAAAGATGGAGAGAGAAGGAAGGAAGAGGGGGAGGGGAGAGAAGAAAATAAGGAAGAGGAGAAAGGAAGGAAAGGAAGAAGGAGAAAGAAAGAGGGAGAGGGGAGAGAGGGGGAGAGAAGGAAGGAAAGGAAAGAAAGAAGGATAGTATGGAGAGAGAGGAAGGAAGGGAAGGGGAGGAGAGAGAGAAGGAAGGAAAGAAGGAAAGGAAGAAGGGAAGGAAGGAAGGAAGGAAGGAAGGAAGGAAGGAAGGAAGGAAGGAAGGAAGGAAGGAAGGAAGGAAGGAATTCAGCACAATGGACATACAATGTTTTGATTCTGGGTCATGAATCTATTGCCAAAGATATACTGCAGTTTCATTTTTAATAACTAATTATTAAATAATTTACAGCAGGAAAGGGTTTTCTAAAAGTGCTTCCATTGCCAGAGGTACCTGTTTCTCATATTTCTGAGAAAACCTTTCTGTGCTTTGCTCCCAGGTGAGGGCAACATTCCAGGAGTTGTATTTCCCCTCCCTGCTCTCATAATTGAGAAACTCTGGAACAGTTCTGCCCACCTTATAATAGCTAATTGCTAATTACGTTTAGGAAAATGTTTAATTTATGGCTATGCTTTGTTTACCTTTTTGTGCAGTGCATTAAGAAAAGCTGCAAGCTACTTTGAATATTCAGGATAGGAAGAGGTATGAAATAAATTAATACAAAGCAAATTAGGTGTCATCATAAACAGAAAGCATAGTGGGACTGTTTCCCACCCCTTTCTCTTATTTTTTTTTTCCAAAACTCTCTTACTGTTTTTCTCCCAATTTTAAAAGTAACAACAAGCGTCTTTGTTGGAAATCTTTATATCCCTTCTTGAAAACATTAAAAGTATCTCTGTTAAAGAAAAGAATTCAGCATTTGATGGGGGGGATTCAGTATCATTGGCCATAAATACCATCATCTCTTATACTTCTTGACTTCTCATCTTTCTCATCATCTTTCCTACGACGCTCTCCTGTTGGTATCTTAGGGTTTACCACTTCTTTTTATATTTTATAATTTATGATTGTATCTTATGATTTATGATCAGGACTTATCCATTTGTGGATTGTATGATCACTGAGAGCTTCTGCACCAAAGACAAATTCCTTGTGTGTCCAATCACACTTGGACAATATAGAACATCCCTACTCCTTTACCATCATCTCTGTCACAAAGTTGAATTTAAAAGATAAACCAAGGAACAAAAACAATGAGCATGAGTGGTTCTCCTTTCTTACAAACTCAAGCATCATGTAAATGTTCACACACTTCCACACATTGAGTGAGTTCCCCCCTCCCTTTTCTATTGCAAGCCAATAATTCCACGCTAAATGATAGTTTCAAGCCAATAATTTTCACTTGGCTCAAATACTCCAGTAAAATCATGCCGCATACCCACACACATATGGGTGGCATGAATCCTGAAAGCGCCAAGAATTACCCGCATAGTGATATTTATGAAAAGTGCTCGCTTTAGTGGAAAGCCATCTCTATCTACCACATGGTTTTAAAGGGCATCTTCTTGGCTTGAGTATTGCTTTGCCTAGCAGAAAACCCATCAACAATGCAAGTTTGGCTATTCAGTTTTCCTTTCCTACTTGTCAATCCATGTGCAATTGAACAAGATGGAGAATGAGAGAACTGATAGACATTTCAGGAAGGTTTCTTTACTGCACATTGGATGAAAGCAGAATCCCTGAAAACATAGAAGGGATCTTCTTAGCTCCATTTATGATGTGGGTAATAAGGTGGAATCCCTGCTAATGATATGAAATGGTTCTTCTGAAGTTTCTTATCACCTGAGCTGAGTTGCCTGTTAACCTTCTAACCTTGATCATCTATATCCAATCTCCAATTTCGTTCCTCTCTTGGCCTCATCACAATCTGTCATATTGTCTATGGCAACCTTGTGCATCGTAGGGTCCTCTGTTTCAATGCCTCTGCCCTAAGGATGAACATTCTGGAAAACATGGGAAGTTAAATGGGTAGAGGAGACAAGATTAAATTTTGCAACTTTTCTGAGCTATTTCTTCTAACACAAAGCAACAAGGTGTACCTAATTCCTTAAGGCTAAGTCACATCAGCTGACGGATGCAAAACGTATGTAAAAAGGACACAGCGGACGAGCAAATTTTCCATCTGTTGTTATCCACTCTCAAAAGCCCCAAATGATAAACACAGCGGACAACAACGGAAAGTAATTGGACGATGGGGAGGACTGTAGCAGGGATTAAAAGCGGACGTTCGTAGGAAGCCCTAGTGGATGGAAGTGTTATGGAAGTGGATGGACACATCTGCAGGGCTTCCGGGGAGAACACCGAAGCAGCATGCGCAAAGAAGGAACGGAAGTAGAGCGGATGCCTAGCGGATGCCCTAGCAGATATAAAGCATTCACTGCTGCATCCGGGGAGGAGCATTGCATCAGCCCTGCAGATATAAAAGATGCACTTGCAAGGCAGGTACCATTCAGAGAAGACACCTGCTGGCCAGACACATCTTCAGCCAACAACATGGGGAGAAAAGGAAGCCTGTGCCTACTCCTTGCAGCCCTTGGCCAAGAAGGACAGACCACCATCCCACCCCCTAGGCACTGACTCTGCTTCTACTGCGGGCTTCTGCGCTGGTGCTGACTCTGCTGCTGCTGGTTGCTTTCTGCTGTGCTGCACCTGGTGCTTCTGTTTTCTGCTGGCTGCTGACTCTGCTGGTGTGCTCCTGGTCCTGCTGGTGGACTGCTGGTGCTACTTGGTGGCTCCTGGTGCTGCTGGTCCTGCTGGTTGCTGCTACTCTTGGTGGTGGTGGTGGTGGATGTGTTGTGGACCAGCCCCTAGAACCTCAAAGCCCTGCTGATGAGGGCCCAGGAAGCCCTGCCAGGAGGTAGGAAGAGGGCATTCGCGAGGATAAAGGGAGAGGAGACAGTTCTCCATTAGCGAGAGGAACATCGAGGAGGAGGTGCTGGAATTGGCTTGAGGGAGAACGAGTGACCTCTGAGGAAGGGACACAGGGCTCTAATCCGAGACACCAAGCGCGAAGAGGCAGCTTGAAGAAAGAAGGCGGAGAGCCTGGGCTACACTTCGGATGTCCTTTCCTGGGGTGTAGAACACATGCACACCTTGTACGGGAAAGCTGCACCTCAAGATCGGGCCAGGCCGTGGTCAAGCTCACCAAACGGGGAGACCTACATGATGGCCCAAGTGCAGCTTCTTGAGAGGGTGAGTCGCCCACCGAGACCAGCCCTCTGTTTTCTACCTTCACTCTCAGCAGCCCACAGAGAGCCAGTCCTGTTCTGGGCAAGAGTCAGCTCCTGTGTCCAGGCAGGTATCTGTGCGGAGCGCCCCTGACAGAGACACCCCGGACAGCTTGCACTTCCCTCCATGGCAGAGCACATGGAGGACCCCTGACGGCAGTGGGTAGCAAGAAGAAGCCACATGCCACAGAGACCAACCCACCCCCATCCCACCTCCAACTCCACAGAAAGCAGGTGGGAGCCAGACTGGAGGGACAGATGCCACACTGTCCTCTTCGAGATCAGTACACAATCAAGAGCAGCAGTAGATCTTCCTCTCTCAGCTGGTACAGTCCGACATTACCATCCTCTCACAGAAAGCCCTTCCTCACCTATGTTCAACCAAGACCCTCATTGGAAATGCCCAAATCCCCAGTAACCAGGTTTGATCAAGGAGAGGATCACAGGTCTTCTTTCACAACCCTCCAGGGCCGAGCTTAACCTGCTCTGACCCACTCCAGGTCTGTTCCTCCACCCCAGGTTGATGTTACAGCCCTTCCAAGGCTTTCTACAGGCCCTGCTCTACCAAGGCTATGGCTTACAAGAGTTCCAGGCAAGCACAGGGCAGCTCTTCCCACTCCAGCACAGGTACATCGCACACCACAGTGCCATCGAATGCCACGGACACCACCGATTGGACCGACGCCACAGATGCCACTGTGATGCCACAGATCCACCGATGCCACAGGAGATGCCACCGACGCCCACAGATGCCACCGACGCCTACCTCGCTCACCTGCAAGACCAGACCAAGCCCCACTACACTCCTCCTTCTCCACCCCACAGCCAAGCCCCGGGCCTCACAACATCTGTCCATCGGTTCTTGGGGGACTGACACCCCCATGTCATGGAGGAAGGGGCTCTTCAACATCATGGGACTGAGCCAGCTTTTGAAGAGCTTCCCTCCACACACATCCCCTGTTGTCCTCTCGGGCCAGGCCACCCCCAATGGTGCCTCAGACCAGCACTCCACCACTTGCCACTCCACAGCCCCGGACTCTTCACCTTCTGAGACTATGGACATGCCTCAGAGTGACTGAGAAGAGTGCAGAGACTGTGGTTGCATACCTGTTGACTTTATCTTTGCTTGGACACTTCACTTGGGTCATTTTGCTTTACAGTTGTTATTTATAAAGGTATCCTTTGCTTCACACACTTGGTTCAGTTCTTTTAGTAAATAAAGTCTTTGTGGAAACTTTAGAAATGGTTTAAAGCCTTTGCATGCTTTTGGATGGGTAAGGATAGCAGATGGGATATATAAACTTCCAGTGCAAGCATAGTGGGACTGTATGGTCCACCCCCAAGGTGCCACACCTATGCCCTCTATATCAATAACAATGTATCATTCATCAACACATTTCAACATAAACACAACTCTTTATTAAATGCCCTCTTCATTGTAGGGCACTCAACATACATGGCACATCTCGTCCAGTTTGATGAGAAAGGCTGTAGGAAGCATCCATTAAGCATCTACCATCCTGTTCTTGCCAACTTTCCACTGCTCAGCTGGGGAGTTGCACCCATATGTTTCAGGAGGTTTGCGCTGCTTCTTCCTTCACGTGAAGCTCGTGGGGCCTTGCACACTCCACACGTGTCTATCAGTTTACTCCTTGCCTCCATTCACCAGGCTCTAAGTCCCCATTTGCCTTGTTGGCAGTCCACAAGCCTGTTCTGCAACACTGGGGTAGCGGAGTGCGCATGAGACTGTGGCAGATGCCAGCAAGCTTCCATGATTCCGCCTCACGGTCTCTGGGCGATGCCTGCATGCGTGGTGAGAAGTACCTGGAAACCTGATTGGCCAGGATGCCAAAGTGGTTCTCACCACCCGTCTTGCCCTGGACAAGCCTGTAGTTGAAGATCCTCCTTTCTATGGGTGAGGCATACTGCGAAGTGAAGGGCTTCATGAGGTAGGTTCTGAGCGGAGAAGGCACAGCCCCCATGATGAAGTAGGGACACATTGTGTGTGTTGGCAGGGGTCTGGATCTGGAAGCCCATGATCGAGGTTTGCATTCCAGCCCCTCCTTGAGGTGACTGGCTTGATATACCTGCAATCTGAAGCTACCCGTTGCTTGAAACATCGATGTACATGAACTTGTAGTCAAGCATCGACCATTGGCAAAGAGGATGATGCATTGAAGAAGCCCTTGTAGTTGAAAGTAATTGGACCCTCTGACTTGACTGCGAGCTTTGGCAGGCCACGTTCCTTTTCCTCTAATGGCTCCAACGGTGTGGGCGGAAGTTCCACTTTCTGATATCCACTGCTCTGCAACTTTCTTCCGCTTCTTCAGTGGGAGGGCACTGGAGGAGCTCCTCCAGGTTATTCTTCGATGATGGCCTGCACCACTTCTCTGACCACAATGCTGATGGTGTTGTGTGCACCCTCCAGCCATACTGCATGTTTCCTGTTACGAGGTCCAGAGGCCAGGTGTGCAGAGTCAGTGCCACCTTCAGCCCAGGGTCAGGCTGGCTGGAAGTTGTGTGTTTGCCTTGGTCAACCCTGGGTGTCAGGCGCTTTGTACAACTTCATCAAACATGGCTGTTGGCCAATCCTCATGAAGTGGATGAATGCACGAGGTCTTTTCGTTCCTCAGCTCCACCATCAGCTGGCTATATAGTCCGTACATTGGCTCTTCTCGCCAATCCATCTTTGGACACACACACTTCTTGGACCGCCTCTTTTCCTTTGCGTATTAGAACAGGTGAAAGAGCTTGTAAGGGCTTCGCCCACTGTTGCTGGAATGATGGTGGCTTACCAAAAGGAGTTTGCGACAATCCATTGGTGGATATGACTGGATGACTGTTGAAGAGGAAGAGCAGATAAAAGCTGAAGAGATCTGCACAGCAGGGCTGTCTGCGACTAAAGTGAGTTTTCAAGGGTGAGTTCCTCCCCATTTTTAATAGGGAATATAGGTTTTCCGCTGGTGTCCTTTCTGCATCATCTAGACATCCCCCAGACAATCCTAAATACCAAGATACGCCCCCTATAGGGAACGTTTTTTTCCCATTTGTAATGCTTTAATTCCAAGCTGCATTGCTTTCATCCTTTCTCCGTCCATGTGCTATAATGCTGTGTGTCCATTCCGCGTCCGTTTCACTTCCTCCTGGTCCATTTTCCGCTGGAGAGGATTGAGTTGCGCGGATGCCCAGAGGATGGCAAAGAAGAATACAGCGGATGTGTACAGGATGAACCAACGGATGTATAACGGATGTTCCCCGCTATGCCATAGCAGGATTATAGAACAGACGCGTTGGATACTTCATCCACTCAAAAGGTTTTGTGACAGCTCAAAACTTTTTGAAACGCGATGAAATCACAAGTAGACAGATGCTGGACGGATAGAGAGTATGAAAAACGTATGCAGTGAGTACAGAACGGTATGCATCTTGTTTAAACCAATGGTATGGCAAGCATTTTTCTCCGTTTTACATCCTCTTTCCATCTGTTGGTTGCAGTGCTGACATGGGCGCTTTAGCTGCTGAACTTCCAGTATTTCCTAACCAGATAGGATAAGAATAGAATAGATAGAGTAGAGTTAAGTTAGAGTAGAGTAGAGTAGAGTTGGGTATAGAGTAGAGGTAGAGTATGAAGTAGAGATGAATAGAATAGAATAGAATAGAATAGAATAGAATAGAATAAGAATAGAATAGAAGTAGAATAGAATAGAAGTAGGGAGGAGCAGAGTCAAATAGAATAGAATTAGAATAGAATAGGAAGTAGAGTGGAGAAGTTAGAAGTAGAACAGAACAGAACAGAATAGAATAGAATAGAATAGAATAGAATAGAATAGAATAGAATTCTTTATTGGCCAAGAGAAATTGGACACACAAAGAATTCGTCTTCAGTGCACAAACTCTCAGTGTACATAAAGATATAAGTGATAAATCATGATCATAGTAATCACAAATACATTCATCATGAATCATAAGGTACAACACTTAGTGACAGTCATAGGGTACTATGTGATACATAGTGATACATAGGATGACAACAGATTGTTTTGAAATGAAAACTAGCAGTTATGGAGAAAACTGTTTGAGAGTCAGATTTGTCTAGTGGTTAAGGCAGTAGGTGATAAAGAAGGAGATGGTGAGTTCTCGACTCAGCTTAGTCATGAAATCCAACTGGGAAACCTTGGACCAGTCACTTTTTCTCAGCACAATCCAGGGCTCTCATGGAGTTAAGTAGAAAAGAGGGCTATAACTGGATCTAAAGATATTATTTAATATTGCCAGGAAAGTTTATTTCATTTTCATCATCAAGAAGCTATGTTTGTTTCAGCCAACAAGGAAGGAAGGGGAGGAAGGAAGGAGAAGGAAAGGAAGGAAGGAAGGAAGATTGGTTCTCAATAAAGAAGACATTGTGGAATTCATCAAATGAAAATTAATGTCATTTTTTAAATTCCAATTTTAATAAAATTGCATCTCTTGGGCTATTCTGCAGTTATGGATTGTCTAATAATCAAGGATGCTAGTATCTATTTTCTTTTTCTAATTGTCAGGCTTCTGTGACTTATCACATTAGCTAAGAATTACTGTAGATTGTGACATTACTCTGGCGCTTTAGTCAGTAAATAATAGAGTGGGACTAATTCAAATGATGCACTTTGGAAGTCATTACAAGGATAATTATGGATATTTTATTGCAAACAATAACAGAGTGGCATTATTTTTCTGACCTGGCTGATCTTGTCTGGCCTTGGAAAATATTCCAGGTGTGGGATTGATTAGTACATAGGTAATCCTCAATTTATGATCACAATGATGCCCAATATTTCTGTTGCTAAGCGAAATAGTTGTTAAGTGAAATTTATGATCTTTCTTTTCACAGTTGTTCAGTGAATTGTCAAGTTAGTAATGTGGTTGATCAGCAATTCTGTCTTCCCCATTGACTTGCTTGTCAGAAGGTCACAAAATGTGATCGATCACATGACCCTGGGACACTGCAACCATCATAAGTATGAAACATTTGCCTTGTGTCTGAATTTTGATCAGTTGCTGCAATAGACATAAGTGTGAAAAATGGTCATAAGTTTTCAGTGCCATTGTAACAATGAATAGTCATGAAGTGAAATGTTGTAAGTCAAGAACTATCTGTATGGATGGGAGTTTTCCAGAGAAATTCAGAGCTGTTGACGAAACAAGGTGTCAACCCTGAAGCAAACCTGGCTAAGGCCATCTTTGAGGCTTCAGGCCTGCCACAAGGAAGAAGAAGTGACAGGGAGGTGGGGGAAATAGATCTTCTTGTGCCATATCCATCCTCGGACATTGGCGATCATATTGGCAATTCTATTTTTATCAACAGGCGCATGAAAAAGTGCTGCTGAGTTTTGTCCAAGCCAATCCCTTAGATTTGGAAGCCAGAGGTGGTATTCTGCAGGTTCTGACCAGTTCTGGAGAACAGGTAGCGGAAATTTTCAATAGTTCAAAGAACCAGCAAATACCATCTCTGATTAGCCCCACCATCCCCATCTATTCTCTGCCTTCTGAGTCCCAGCTGATTATCTGGCTCTTCTTTTGTTGCCCTGCACAGAAGAATGGAGCTGGAAAGCAGGCTAGTGGGGTGGGGAGAGAATGGGGATTTTGCAATATCCTTCCCCTGATACACCCACCAAGCCACACCCACCAAGCCACACCCACAGAACCAGTAGTAAAAAAAATGTGAATCCCACGACTGTTGGAAGCCATGATGTTCTTACTCTGCCTGGACCTCATTTGCCTTCAATCTTTCACTGGAGGATTAAGTGAAATATGCCATATTTTTCCGGGTGTCGCATCACATGTCTGAAATATTCTAGCTGGGGGTTTGCAGTCAAAACAAAAAGTTTTCTTGTGGAAACCAAGGATATTCCAACAGGTGTCTGAGGAGAGGAGGGGTGGAGTAACCAAACAACCGGCCAGCACCTCTATTGGACAATGTGACTGATGATTTGGAGGAAGGGAGAACTTTTACTTTATAATCAGGTGAAAATTTCAGGAACTTCCAGAGTTGGTTTTCACCTTTTGCCAATAGGATGTATCCAATAAGTTGTTCTTTGAGGAATCTACCTGCCTCGGAGTTCTGCTTTCGATGGGTGCTTTACTTGAACACTGACACAAGGAAAGTCAAAATTAAAATCCCAGGAAGAAAAGAAAAAGAAATATTGTTGTGCTGTTGCCAAGCAAACTGTACAAATGTCTTCATGTAATCACAAGAAATCAAGCTTTAAGGGTGTCCTTATTTATACATGATTGTCTCTATCAATAGCTTCTTTTGGATGGCTGAGCACCAATTAGGTTAGAAAGACAGATGTCTAAACTCTCACATGGACTCTCATGATCTATTATTTCTTGAACAAATGTGTGGATCAGAATTTAGCTTCCCACATAATTGACACTTTCCAAATGTACCAACACAGTTCAAAAACTCTCTCAGGTTATATTTAAAATGTAGATCTGGAAGAAAACTAATTTAGAAATTCACATCTTTAAAAAGCAGGGATTTATCAATCTGCACGTAAATGCATGTTTAATGTAGATCCATGCATTATTATTTTTTTACAAAACAATTGGAATCCATTTTCTGTTCTCTTAAACTTCTTACCTGTATTTCTTTAGCAGGCAAATAGAAGGGTTGAAAGAAGCTTAGGAGGGGAGGGAATATTATGAAAACAAGAGGAAACCAACAGTAAGATAAATGCAAAGATCAAAACGTGCTTCAGAATGAGTAGAAGAAAAACAAGATGTGTTGCCAGAGTACCAAGCGTCCTTTCCACTAGATCTTCTAAATGCAATGTCTTCTTCAGCAAGATTGATTCAAACAATTTCTGGCTATTTCAGTTCAGAAAATGAACAGCATGAACATACTGGCAAATCTGAGATCCATTCAACAAAGAGCAATTGTCTTTTGGGCCAAAAACTAAGCCTTGACACCTGTCAGCTACTGTCTACCTCAACAAACACATTCCCATTTTTCACAAAAGAAAAATAATGCAGTGATAGACTGTATTAATATTCATTGTAAAGGAGGTTACTCCAGGTGGCTTTGTTCTCCGTTATAGGTTTGCATTCCATCTCATCTAGTTTCTATAACGGACATTCACACATTGCTTGGAAGAAGAAAAAAATCAGGTTTCTGGGAGTACCAAAACCAGAGCAGAAAAGGATAGGAAAACTTGATTTCAGAAAATGCTTAACTATGTGCTTCTGACAAAGAAACTAAGCGCAAGACCAAAAAATTCATCCCATTTCTCCCTCTCTCTCCCTCTCTCCCTCTTCTTCTTCCTTTATCCGTTTCCCTCTCCCTCCCCCTCCCTCTCACAAATGATGCTGATTCAAAAAAGTGTTTTCCACCACAGACATAATCCTTGCCTGCAACTTTTTAAGGCAGCTGCATCTTTTCTTGGATTGGAAAATTTGTATCTAAAATTTTAACTTGAATAATATTAACAGGTTGGAGGTATGGACCAGAAGATAAGAAACAGGAGCGTATCTTGGAAATCAATGTTGGAAATAATAAATAACTTTTCATCTTTTGTCAGAATAAATTATGAGGAAATCAGGAGCAACCACACAGCTAGGTATGAAAAAGAATACACAGAAAACAGAAATAATGCCAGCTTCAGAATATCTTTGGTCCTGCACCAAATTAAAAAAATAAAAATCTGGGGAAAATAAAAAGTGATATATTTTATTTTTTTCTTGGTTAGCTTTCTATCCTATCTTTAAGCTAGAATCAAAAAGCAAAGCACTCCTGCCACTTTTATCTTACAATAACCTAGACAGGCAGTCTGGACTGAGAAAATGATATAATAACATGATGATAATTTTCTTAGCACACAGCAGAATAAAAGCAGAATCCTTGGATGATTGTCCTCTGCATTCAATGGTCTTTCCAGATGGATTCCATTAGGAATCAAAGAGCCCAGTCTATTGGTTAGTTCCTGGTGTAATTCAGGTGCAAACCAAGAAGAACAAACAGGTTATGAGGGATACAAGACATCTTGTAATCTCTGCTCATGGAAAATAACTCTTCGATTCCCGAAATAAAATGCCTGTGAATGCGTTGATGTGAATTTCTGTGTTAGGTTTTCCTTCATTCACTGATGAAGAGAGGAACCTTGATTTAATGGATCAACAGAGGGAAGATTGTGCCTGTCTGATATTTCTGATGGTCAGCTAAATCAGATAATGTGTCATCACAGCCATTGAGGTCAGTTGCACATATGCATCCAAGGAAGACATAACTTGCACGCCTCAGTATGTGGTCACATTTTGGGACAATACCTGACATTTTCAAACAAATGTTAGAAATTGACTTTGGAAATTTGACATGTATCTATCATCTATCTATCTATCTATCTATCTATCTATCTATCTATCTATCTATCTATCTATCTATCTATCTATNCTATCTATCTATCTATCTATCTATCTATCTATCTATCTATCTATCTACTATCATCTATCTATCCATCCATGACCTACCTACCTACCTGTCTACTCTATCCATCTAACTAGCTACCTATCCATCTATTCATCCATCATTATCTATCTATCTATCTATCTATCTATCTATCTATCTATCTATCTATCTATCTATCTATCTATCTATTTATCTATTTATCTATCTATTCTATCCACCTACCTATTTACCTATCTATCCATCCATCCATCCATTCATCTATCTACTCTATCCATCTACCTACCTACCTATTTACCTATTTATATATCTATCTATCCATCCATCCATCCATCCACCTACCTACCTACCTACCTACCTACCTACCTATCTCTGCCATTATTTGCTGTCTTGGTCTCCAATAGTACCAGTTCAGCAGCATAAAGGTACTGAATTTCTTCTACCTCCTTTTTCTGTATCCCTTAAAGCTCCCTTTAGCCATGATTGCTAAACAGATTTCCTGCCACTTTCAGGGAAGAAACAGACACAAATCCATAGCTTATGCCATACCAAAAAGTACACCACCACATCTGCATTATATCCCAGGGTTTCACCGTATGGAGAAATAAGTTCTGATATATTTTTTTTAAGAAAATTTTATTGATTTTTAGAAACAAACATAAACAAACATAACACAGAACATGAAAAACATAAAACCTCTTTTC
>BHFT01000964.1:95324-172979 GCA_004320025.1 Laticauda laticaudata | reverse complement strand
ATTTGATAGGACACTCCCAATTTTGACCATTTGTTGTCTGCTTGACAGGAATGCTTCTATCCAGTTATGCAGCTGTCCAGAGATAGCGTAAGATTTTAGTTTTAGGAGTTTGTTGTGTACCACTGAATCAAAGGCTTTACATGCTACTCTTGTCCTGTAATTTTATTAGATTTTTATATATCTTTTATACTGTATATCTAGAATAACTGTTGAAGATTTTATTTTATATATATATAGTTTAGAAACTAGAGATTTTTCTTTTGGGATTAGTGGACACTAGAAAAAGCCATGAAGCTTTCTTTTTATTTATGACAATTTCAACAAGATTACTATGTGGTCAAAACTGGAAAAGTTTGACACTGCCAACAGTGTCAGATGTTGGTGAAGATGATGGAATTTGCAGAGGTGACTAAATTAACTTCTTTAATAAGAAAAAAGACAGTATTTATATTAATGGCTACCCTTATACAAGTTTTTGCATGAAACAGAAAAATCCTCTTATGGTTTTGATTACGAAAAAAAGTGGATAGTAGAAAAACGTGAGCTTTTAAAATCATAGTAAGAGTTCTACTAATACCTGTATTTACTGTAGTGGAAACCCAACAAGCTTCTTCATGTCCAATCTTAAAGTTCAAACCTAGGGTTACTGTATCTGGATGGTAGAAATCTGGATGACCACTAGATAGAACCATTTATTTTCTATACTTTTCTTTGTTATGTTGCTTTTTGTGGTCCAGATATTTTAGCTCATTAAAATTTTCAAATGGTTTGAATGGAATAATTCCCAAGTCCCCTTCAAATACTCCATTTGTTTAGAAATCTAATGTATAGTTTTGGGAAATTAGTTTAGAATACACTGGCTATTGGTTTTATTCCAGAAGTGTATTTCCAATGATCTTTGACTAGAAATTAGTAATCATGTGGAGTTGGGTTTCTTCCTGGGATAATATGAAGAACTATCTTTAATTCACAGCTTCTGTTGGTGCCATATAGAAACCTGATTCTTAGAGAAATAAATACATAAAATGTAACATTGTAATGATTTCCCCCTGCCTGTTCTTTCTATTCAATCTGATTCAGAAGAAGCTCTAAACTAAGGCATTACTTTGGATTTGACATCCACAGGATTCTTCTGGCTATCATACTGAATCTAGTTTCTTTTTGTTACAGATATACAGCTATATTACACAAATTGTAAATTGCTATCTAACTTGATCCAGATAAATATTACACCAGTAAATCTACACCTAAGACAGTGGTTCTCAACCTGTGGTTTGTGGAACCGTGGGGAACAATGCCATTACAGGGGATTCACAAAGACTTGAATAAATGTTATGATTTAAATGCTGAATTAAGTCTTGGGAGTTTGTGGCCATTGTCCGTGGCCAGTTAGAACAATTAATCAGTGGAACAACCTCCCTCCAGAAGTTGCAGATGCTCCAACACTGACAGTTTTTAAGAAAAGACTGGACAACCATTTGTCTGAAATGGTATAGGGTTTCCTGCCTAAATAGGGGGTTGAACTAGAAGACTTCCATGGTTGCTTCCCACTCTGTTATTCTGCCACAAAAGGTATTTAAAGGGGGTCCATAGTGAAGAAAAGGATGAAAATCACCGACCTAAGAAATTAACAAAGCTACAACAGAAGCATTAAAATCTCTGTGTAGAATAGCTTCTGACATACAATTTTGTCAGTCCCCAGTTGATGATTTTGTAACAGTTTAGCTGGAGTTCTTTACTTGTCACTGCATGGCAGACTGACTTAATCATAAAGCAAAGCTTTAGAAATTTTCTAGCATTTTCTTTTGAAGGAATTAGCTTGATCCTTGAGAGTGGAATAGATGGTATCAGTTGGCAGACATAATTATGAAAGCTTTAGATCATCATACAGTGCATGTATCCTATTTATCTTCCTGACCCAAATGGAGGAGTTGCAGTTATGGCTGAGACCAGAGAAGCTTTCCTGAGAGGAAGTTCTATCATAGGTTGCTTTCTTCTCCTCCCACCATCCTATTTTCAGGTTTGCATAGACTTTAGAGTTACCCTATGAAGGAGATTATTGTCTTAGACCAGGGGTGTCAAACTTGATTTCACTAAGGGCTGCATCAAGGTTGTGTTTGACCTTGGGGGGCTGGGGTGGACATGGCCAGAGCTACACCACTCCTGTCAGGAGTGCTCCTGGTGGGCAGAGTGCTCTGCCAGCGAAAATGGGCTCCTGAGCTCTGTTTTCAGCTGCCATGGCCTCCTACAACCCTCTGCCAGTAAACTGGCAGAGTAAACTCTGCCATTTTCACTGGCAGAGGCACTGCAGGCCAGATCTAAGCATCCTATGGGCTGTATCTGGCCCCCGGGCCTTGAGTTTAATACCCTGTCCTAGACGGTAAAAACAATGTAAGACACATCTAGAAATGGGATTTGCTCTAGTACATTCTTCCCTTAGGAAATTGCAATTCTTGCCTTGTACAGTGATTGGAAATAATAAAAACTGGAAAGGAATCTACTTGCATTACAATGTACTTACATTACAGTTTCTTTCTGAAAATTTGAACTGTTTTGAAAAACACTTCCATGGTCTGCAATTCAAATCTAAACTTTTTTGGAAAGTTGATATTTATAGGTAAAATATCAACTTGTGATAGCTTTCTTTTTTTTCCTTTGAAACAATTCCATGATCATTTTCATTCTGCTATGAATGAAATGATCAGAATGATCATTTTCTGATCATTTTCATTCTGCTGTGAGTGGGCAGTTCCTTCCTCAGTGTTGTTTTTTCTCAGAGCTTCTCGTTGAAACAAAAAAGTGAAACAGCAGGGTAGGCGGGGTTAATAGGGCACTGAACCAGACTGTAATCTGGAATCCTTTTAATATAACTCATAAAGACCTCTCAATTATATTACATTCCTTGGGCACTTAAATGGACTGTTTAAAACTCTCTGCTGTCTTTTAACAATGTGGCTGATATGTATCGAAAGAAATCATACTAGTTGAGACATCCTCTAGTTCCTGTAATGACCATTATTGGGAAAGAACATTTGGAAGGCCAATGTTCACAGCATAATCTGGATGTCTGGGATCAGAATTGTATATGAAAAGTAAAATAATGCTGCAAAAAGCATCTTTATTGAACTCTTCTATATACATTCTTTCAGATATAATAAATTAGAGGCTTATATGTAGCTTTCAAAGACTAATATGATTTGAGCAAGATTTGTCACAGTTCTTTTCCATACTCTGTAGTAAAAGTAAATTGTTTCCCACAAATTACAAGGTTTTCTAGAAACTAAGTAGAAAACCCTTTCTAGATCCAATTAAATTCTGCTTTCCCAGTTTTCCAGTTTCAGAGAGAGACTTTTTACCATTTTAACTTTCCTATTCCTCTTTGTAGTTTTGATTTAAATAGTAACTGGAAAGGGGGGAAATTATGAAATTCAATATGAGTGACACTGATCTAATGCTGCTGTTATTGTTCTAGCAATGAGTAAATGAAAAGTTAACTACTGTAGTTTTAAGCTGAGGTGAGCAACTTATATACATCCTCCCCACAACATCCCTGGCCTCTTTCCACATGCTTGTCCCTCCTGGTATTATGATGTTGCCAGCACTGAATTGAAAGGCACTGTTTCTGCAAGCCCAGCAACATAGCACCCTCTCTATATAGCAGCCTTAGAACATGACTTTATGATCCAGTGACTGGCAAACTGAGGTTTTTTCAGAAAATCAGCATAGTGAATGCTTAGCTTTATCAATGCCAAACACTTTGGCTTTATCAATAAAGATGAAATCAGAAATCAACAATCGCAATACTGCAGCATTGTTAAGTCCATTTACATCAGCAAATGTCTTCAAAATGTTTCTTCAAAAAACATTTTGAAAACATAATTCAATACTGTAATGATTTATCCAGAGTAATCCCAAAATTCAATACATTCGGATAGTCATATATACAATTATGCTGTGAGCTATAAAGAACCACATTCCCAACTAGAACTGAATTGCAAACTGTGTATTTAGAATGATTATGACTGGCATGCCAGTCAAACACTCCAAAATGAATGCAAGGAGTAGCTTGAAGGTTTTATGTTATTATGATACCATTTGTAAAAAAGATCAGAAGCAGAGATAATTTATGATTTAGCTCTTCAGGCAAAAAGCTTTCTATTTACTGCAACAGCATACTCCCAGCTTACTTGCTAAATGAATCAGGAAACTGATGATGATCTATGAAAAAATTGGCTTTGTGACCCTTTAGCACCACCATTTTAAAAAGCAGGGCTTTTGTTTTGCTGTTTTTAATGGCTGTATTCTATTTGTTTATTCTTTGGAAACCCTGCATTACCAAAATTTGGTACCAAAATGTAATTTTCTCTCTAAAGGAACAAGATAAATTACTCTAATTTCCATCCCTAAAGCTCTGAAAATCATTCAATATGGCTAAAAAACTATTTTTGCCCCTTCAAGGGTTGTCATTATCTTTCTGGTGATATCACCTGAAAACCTCCCCAGAAGGGCATTATGGCCATTGACCCTGGGAAAACTGTCTACTTGTGTTTTATAAAGAAACATTTATGACATGTAGTAAACTAAAAATAAAAATAGCTTTTCCAGTTTTAGTTTGTTAGTAAAAGAAAAAAGAACCTTAACTATTTATATATTTTAATTTATTGCAGAGAGAGAAAAATCAGAGGCGTTTCCCAACATGGCAACTTTCAACATTAGCCGCTGGAATGAAACCACATCCCTTTATCAGTATCTTGGCTTTCAAGTGCAGAAAATTTACCCTTTCCATGACAACTGGAACACTGCCTGTTTTATCATCCTGGTCATATTTATATTTACTGTAATATGTTTGGTGGTACTAGCCTTTTTATATGAGCTGCTTGACTGTTGCTGCTGTGTTAAAAACAAAACCATGAAAGACTTAGAAAATGAACCCAATCCTGTTAGATCTATGATGAACAGCTTCAGAAAGCATGAAACGGAAGTGGTGTAGTGGTGGAATGATCTTCAGCATTGGAAACAAACAGATGTGCACCATTATATTGAAGCCTCTTGTATTTTAGGACCAAGCAATTCAGATCCTGTTTAGCCTTAAATATCACTATTAGCAGTCCCTTTTTTGCTGATGGGTAGAAACCTGAAAAGGTCACAAAATACTTGCTAATGGATAATGTCACTGTGTGGTGTGAAAACAGAGGGTTGTTTTGTTTTATAATGAACTGCTGTTGAATAGTACTGATTAAATACATTTTTGTTCATCTAATGAATTGCTTTTTGCTTTATTAAAAATGCAGTCAGAATAAATGAAAGCATATTAAGATACCACAGAATATAAAAGTATCATTTGCCATACTATCAATTTGATTATATTTTTAATATATCAAAATAGTTTGATACTCCATTACCTAAAATAAGAGACTATTCCAACACAAAGGGTTCAAAATAATATTTTACAAATCTATTAAGCCCATGTCACATAGCACCAACGGATGGAAAGAGGATGTAAAACGGAGAGAAACACTTGCCGTCCGTTGGTTAACGCGATGCCCGTTCTGTACTCACTGCGTCCGTTTTTCATACTCTCTATCCGTCCAGCATCCGTCTACTGACATTTCATCCGCTCAACAAAACGTTTTGAGCTGCACAAAACTTTTGACGGAAAAAGTATCCAACGCGTCCGTTCTACATCCGCTACGCATACGGTGAACATCCGCTTATACGTCCGTCATCATCCGTTACGCGTCGCTATATTCCGCTAGGCATCCGCTGCTCATCCGCGCAACTCGCATCCACTCCAGCGGAAAACGGACACAGGGAGGAAGCAAAAATGGACACGGAAACGACCACGCAGCGTTAGTAGCACAGACATAGAAAGGATGAAAGCAGATGCAGCTCACATACAAAGCATTAAAAACGGAAAAAACGCTCGTTAGGGGACGTATCTCGGATATTTAGGATGTCTGCAGGATGTCTAGAGGATGCAAAAGGACACTGAGCGGAAAACCTATAATTTCCTATAAAAAGGGGAGAAATCACCTGGATCTCACTTCAGTCCAGCAGCCCTGCGGTGCAGACCTCTTCAGCCTTCATCTGGCTCTTGCTCTTCCACAGCATCCAGTCATCTCCACCATGGATCATCATAACCTCCTTTTGGTAGCCGCCATCGTTCTACAACAGTGTTGAAGCCCTCTATAGGCTCTTTCACCTGTTCTACGGGAAAGAAAGGAGAGCGGCCAAAAACTGTGTGGGTCCAAAGATGGATCGCGAGAAGAGCGAGTATGGACTGTTATAACAAGAGCTGATGGTGGAGCTGAGGAACGAAGACTCTCGTGCATTCCAGAACTTCATGAGGATGTGCCAGCCATGTTTGACGAAGTTGTAGAGCGGCTGAGACCCAGGTTGACCAAGGTAAACACCAACTTCCGGCCCAGCCTGGCGACCCTGGGCTCAAGTGGCACTCACTCTGCGCCACCTGGCCTCAGGGACCACGTACAGGAGCATGCAGTACGGCTGGAGGGTGCCACACACACCATCAGCATTGTGGTCAGAAAAGTGGTGCGGGCCATCATCTGAAAGAATACCTGGAGGAGCTCCTCCCAGCTGCCCCTCCACTGAAGAAAGGCTGGAAGAGTTGCGAGCAGTGGTACTCAGAAAAGTGGAACTCCCGCCACACCATGGAGCCATAGATGGGTAAGCACGTGGCCTGCAAGCTCCAGCCAACTCAGTCACTTATCACAACTTACAAGGGCATTTTCAGCATCTCATCCTCTTCGCCATGGTCGATGCTGATGACAAGTTCATGTACATCGATGCTTCAGCGCAATGGTCAGCTTCACGATGCCCAGTTACACATCAGTCACCTCACAGGAGGGGCTGGAACGCAACCTCATCATGGGCTTCCCAGATCCAGAACCCCTGCCCAACGACACACAAGCATTGTGCCCTACTTCATCGTGGGGGATGAACCTTCCTCCCTCAGAACCTACCTCATGAAGCCCAACACTTCCAGATTACTCACCGTGAAAGAGAGGATCCTTCAACTACAGGCTGCAGGGCAAGATGGTGGGAGAACCTTTGGCATCTGGCCAACAGAGTTCCAAGTACTTCTCACCACCCTGCAGCATCACCCAGAGACCGTGAGGAAACATCGTGGAAGCTTGCTGATACTGCACAACTCATGCGCACCTGCTACCCAGTGTTGCAGAACAGGCTCGTGTGACCGCCAACAAGGCAATGAGGACACCTGGAGCCTGGTGAATGGAGGCAAGGCCGAAACCTGATCGACACTGTAGATGTGCAAGGCCCCAACAGAGCTTCACGTGAAGGGAAGAAGCAGCGCAACCTCCTGAAACAGTCGGGAGCAACTCCCCAGCTGGAGTGGTGGATGGCAAGACAGTGATGTAGATGCTTAATGGATGCTTCCTTCAGCTGTCTCATCACACTGATGAGATTGTGCCATGTATGTTGAGTTGGCCCTGCAATGAACAGGGCATTTAATAAAGAGTTGTGTTTTGTTGAAATGTGTTGATGAATGATTACATTGTTATTGATAAAGGGCCATAGGTTGTGGGCACCTGGAGGGTGGACCATACAGTCCCATATTGCTTGCACTGGAGGTTTATCTATCCATAGCTATTACCCATTCCACAGGTCATCCTAACCCATCCACTGCCTATCCTTACCCATCCCACAGCTATTACCCATCCACAGTATCCCTGCCATCCCACTTGCTATCCTTACACCATCCCACAGCACTGCAAAGGCTTAAACCATTTCTAAAAGTTTCCACCAAGACTTTATTGACTAAAAGAAACTGAACCAAGTGTGTTGAAGCAAGATAAAACTTATATGATAACAAACTGTAAAAGCAAAATGACCCAAGTAAAGTGTCCAAGCAAAGATAAGTCAACAGGTAGCACCCGTTCTGGCACTCTTCTCAGTCACTCTGAGGCGTGCCCATCGTCTCAGGGGTGAAGGGTCCAGGTGCTGTGGAGGTGGCTGCTGCTGGAGTGCTGGTCTGAGGCGCCATTGGGGTGCATGGCCTGAGAGGACAACAGGGGATGTGTGTTGGAGGAAGCTCTCAGAGAGCTGGCTCGTCCTGGATGTTGAGAGCCCTTCCTCCATGACATGGGGTGTCAGTCCCAAGACCGATGACAGATGTTCTTGAGGCCGGGCTTGGCTGTGGGGTGGAGGAAGGAGCAGTGTTAGTGGGGATGTCTGGTCTGCATGTCTGAGCGAGGTGAGGCGTGGGGTGGCATCTGTGGCGTGGGTGGCATCTGTGGTGTGTGGTGGCATTGGCCTGTGCGTTCGATGTACCTGTGCCTGGACTGGGAAGGGCTGCCTGTGCTGCTGGAACTCCTGGTAGCCGTAGCCTTGGTAGTGAGGGCCTGTGGAAAAGCCTTGGAGACTGTGACATCACCTGGGTGGAAGGAGCAGACCTGGACTGGGTCAGAGCAGGTTCAGCTGGGCCTGGAGGGTTGTGCAGAAGACCTGTGATCCTCTCCTTGATCACCTGGTACTGTGATTTGGACATGTCCATGAGGGTCTGGCTGACGTAGGTGAGGAAGGGCGTGCGGTTTGAGGATGGTATGTCATGTGTGTACCAGCTGAGAGAGGAGATCTACGCTGCTTTTGATGGTGTCTCTGATCTCCAGCAGGACAGGTGTGCTCTGTCCCTCCGGTCTGCCTCTCTGCCTGATTTCTGTGAAGGTGGAGCTGGGGTGGGGGTGGGTTGTCTCTGGTGGCAGTGCCCTCTCCTCCTCCCACTGCATCAGGGGTCCTCCATGCGCTCTGCCACAGGGAGTGCAGCTGTCGGCGGGGGTCTCCCTCTGGGAAGCTCCACAGATACCTCCCTGGACACAGGGAGCTGACTCTTGGC
Source organism: Laticauda laticaudata (assembly GCA_004320025.1). Lineage (NCBI taxonomy): Eukaryota > Metazoa > Chordata > Lepidosauria > Squamata > Elapidae > Laticauda > Laticauda laticaudata. The sequence continues at coordinate 164,104 of BHFT01000964.1, read as the reverse complement.
CAGAAGAGGACTGGCTCTCAGCAGGCTGCCTGAGAGAGAGGGTTGACAGATGGGCTGCTCCTCGTGGGTGATCTCACCCTCCAAGAACTGCACTTGGCCATCACGTAGGTCTCCCTTCGGTCTGGTGAGATATGACCGCGCCCCTGGCCAGACTTCTTTGAGGTGCCCCAGCTTCCCGTACCACGGTGTTGCATGTGCGTATTCACCACCCAGGAGGACATCCGAAGTATAGCCCAGGCTCTCCGCCTTCTCTCTCCAGCCGCCTGCTTCCTCTTGGTGTCTCGATAGAGCCTGTTGTCCCTTCCGCCACAGGTACTTGTTCTCCCTCAGCCATTCGAGCACCTCATCCTCTATGTTCCTCTTCGATGGAGTTATTGCCTCTCTCCCCTATCTCGCGTATGCCTCTTCCTCCCTCTGGCAGGGCCTTCTGGGCCCTCATTAGAGAGGCTTCGAGGTTCTAGGGGCTGCTCACCACACATCCATCAGCCAGCAGCAGCAACAACCACTAGCAGCAGCAAAAGCAGCACCCAGCAGGACGCCAGCAGCGACAGCCAGCAGGCACAGCCATAGCACAGAATCAGGCAGCAGCACCAGCCAGCAGCGCGCAAGCCCCACACAGAAGCACCAGCCACCCAGAGCAGGAGCAGCGCCAGCAGAGTAAGCACCAGCATCAAGCATCAGCACAGGAGCAGCCGCCAGCAGAGTAAGCACCAGTCAGAAGCACCAGGCTACCGGAGGTAGCAGCGCCAGCAATAAAGCCACCGGCAGCAAAGCACCAGCACCAGGAGTCTAGCGCCAGTCAGAGTAAGCACCAGCAGAGCTACCAGCGACCAGGAGCAGCCAGGCAGAGTAAGGCACCAGTAAGAAGCTCCCAGCACCTCAGAGCTAGCACCAGCAGAAGCCCCAGGCACCCACGCAGAGTTCAGCTCCGAGCAGCAGAAGCTCCAGCATGAAGCAGATGTCAGTGGCCATGGGTGGATGGTGTGCCCTGTCTTTCTTGCTCAGCGGGTCTGCAGTAAGATGGTCACAGGCTTTCCTCTTCTTCCCCATGGTTTTTGCTGGTTGATGTGTCTGGCCAAGAGGTCTTTCCTTTCTTTCTGAATTTGGTTTGGGGAAAATACCCTTTGCGAGCTGTATCCGCTCTGCCACTCCCTGCTGTAGTCCGTTTCTAGCATCTGCCTCTGCATCCATTTCTTCTGCTGTGGCGTCCGCTCGCTGTGCTCCCCCGGAAGCCCTGCGTGTATGTGCCATCCGCGTTCCATCTACTTACCATTCCGTAGGCTTCCGTGGAGCATTCCACTTGACATCCTGGCTCATGTCCTCCCCCGTTCGTTCTTTCCATTGTTGTCACTCTGTTTTTGCAAATTTGGCTTTGGGGCACTTTTGAGAGTGGATAACAATGGATGGAAAATTTTCTCGTCCGCTGTGTCCTTTTTACATACTTTTTGAATCCGTCGGCCTATGTGACAGGCCCTTTGACTATTAGGTAAGTAAAAGATATGAATTATTATTAGTTACACATCAAACCCTTTTTCTCAATGCTTTGACACTTCCTAATTTTTTAGCAATTATATTCCCCATAGTTAATTTACAATGATCATGTCAGCCTTACACAAGTACTGAAAAAGTCAGCTAAGAAACAGAGCCAAAGGAAATGCTAATGCTTCTTTATCCATTCCAGCTTTTCATTTTAATATGTAATCCAATTCATTAAAAACCTACAGCAAATATGACAGTAACCTTGTTCCCTTATTTTGATTTAAAGTAAATTTTAAAACATGGGATTGCCGTCAAAACAGCACCTATACACTGAGTCCTCAATACCAAAATCTATGCTATAATGGGATCATAAAATGGGGCAGAAGTTCTTTCTCAATCTCAGTCATCAGAAATAATTCTTATCAAACCATTTAGGATTATAATTCCTTGGCTACATTATTTTCTATCACGTCTACCACTTATTTTGCTTATTTTGTCAGCCTTGAATAATAAGATTGTTAGCATGAAAATTAAAAAAGGGAAGGAGAAAGCAAACAAACACATTTATGCAACAAGAAGTAAGATTGTAAAGATTGTTTTTATTACATAACAGTTATTTGTTTGTGCTACAGCAAAAATCAGTAGGACTTTTGACTCACTGCTCCTACATCAATTGCAAAAGACTCCATCAGAAATCCCAAGATCCAGAACATTCCCAGAAAAGAAAAGACACATGCCTGAAGATATTATTTTAGAAATAGAAAGCTAGGTTAGTGTTAAAAAAACTTTTAAAAAACACTAAAATATAATCAAATGCAACTTGTTTGATTATTCCACTTACTGCACAGCCAGAAAGTCCACTAAGTAAATAAGTATGCACAATCTAAAAATATAGGTAATCCTTGCTAAATAACCTTGCTTGTACATTAGACACATTGTTTCATAAATTACCTTGTTTTTAAGCTTCACACTTCTCTCTTTTTGAGCATTTCACCAACTGCACTCAACCACAATTTTCTGTTATCTTTCAACACATTCATCTCTTTCTTCATATATTTATTATTTCTTTCTATCAAACCACTTCAATATGCTTCTTTCTTACTGGTTATGCAGTGCTATATTCAACCCACATTAATCAACACTCATTTGCTTTTAATGCTACCTTTCCATATTTTTTCATGTTTGAACAAATACACTTAAATAATTCCTTGTCCACTAAATTTAATTTCCTTTGTTTTGTTTAGCATATTCCATTCATCTCAAATTCCATATAACAAAGTGGCACGGTACATGCTCTTTTAAACAGCCATGTTTATTTCTTTTACTCCTTTTTCATCCTTTGTCATTTTTTAACAGAGAACATCACCCATTATCTTTCTACGAACATTTATACTTGTTAAAATTTCTTCTCATCTTTAGTATACATTCTCATCAATGTACACATATTCATCAATTTGATTTAATTTTTCACCCTTTATGTATAAACTCTATCTATCTCATTATATATTGTGATTTATTGCTGGTTGTTAAGTATTCAGGGTTTCAATTAACAACACAACATCATCCAGCTACAAGCATACATTAAAGTCTATATATCTAATTAATATTCTTCTAAAGACCTTCAACACTTTCTTACACCAACGGGATAATATCCATCTTTCTATTCAGTATGCAACTACTCACTTAACCTTCCAAACCTTTATTTTCATCATATAATGTTTACATGGTATTCAGCAACTACTTTTCAACTTTACTTTCATGCAAATATTCCATAATTCAAATCTATTCATGTTATTGCATGCTTTTTCAAAATATGCAAATATACAGTAAACTTTCTTCTTACTGAAGAGCACAGGTTTGTTCTGGAAACCACTGTTCAATATAAAATTGAGGTGCACTTCCCAAATGTTGTTAATTGTCACTTCCTGTACCTTTTCAAACAGAATTCTATAATTTTAGCATTATTGATATTTTTTTCTTTTATCTAGAGGAACAATTAACAGCATTCCCCAACTACCAGACATAGATGCAGTCTTCACCAATGTATTAAATAAACCTAGCAGCTACTCCATGAGCAAATCACATCCATATTTTAACATTTCTTCAGTTGGAGCTATCAGATATGTAATCTTACCATTTTCAATTTTTTAATGCGTTTATTACTTCATTTTCATTATTTTAATTTAATTTCAGCTCAATTCCACTCTTCAAAATAACAGTTATTGCAATGCAAATCACGTATGTATTGATTCAATTCAGTTTCATCACAAATCATTTCATTACTTAAAATCTTATTCACTCTACTGGAAACTCCACGTTTAGCCCTCTTCACCCATTTCTAGGATGTATTATTTCTGTGATAGCTCTTATATGCATTTTTTTTATCCATATCATTCCTTACTTCCTATTACCATAACTATACATTCTTTCCTGGCACTCAATACCACAATTCTGATTACTCTACAGAACTTCCACATGAACTTTCTTTATTGCTCCCTTTCATTCCTTCTATTTTTATAGTATATCATATTTGCTCTCTTATAGCTCTATTATACTTTCACTCATTACTTTCACTTCTTTCCCTTTCTTCCAGGACATTTCTTTCCCAAGATCCACCCTTCATTCTTCCTGGGATCCTCACCTCTATTCAACATTCAGAACCTCTGATCAATTTTATGCCCTTCACTCAGCCTTTCAATTTTCTTCATAAATATTCAAACCAATCATGCTTGTAGATTTATACTCTTTATTTTGCCATATATGGCTAAATATTTATATAATTAAAACAAACATGTACAGTATTTTTAAGCAGAAACTGACCGAGCATTGGGGATAACGTGCTGGTGCTATAAACCACTCAGAATGCTATAAAGCACTGTGGAGTGGAATATAAGTCCAAGTGCTATTGCTATTCTTGGGTCTCTGAATCGTCCATTTTTTCTCTTACTTGTTTTTCTCCCATCTGTCCATGTCACCTTGCAGAGTAATTTTTTTCCTGGATTCATGTGCAATGTTTTTTTCAACAGTCATTACTGGTTCTTCCATTAACATTACACAATGGGGCATAACATACAACTTATGAACAATTCATGGATTACAATTTTTATTTGTATCCATAATTTAGATGACATTCACCTTTTGACATACATTTTAGCTCTTTCTTTCATAAAGTTATATCTTCATTTCACTGCAAGCATTCATCAGCTCCACTCCATAAGAACTGATTACCTTCAGAGTATTCCATCCTTTATTTTTCTCTTAGTTTCAATACAAATTTATTTTAATACAATTTATTCATTATCTCATGCTCTTTATATTCATATTTACATATATTCCTAGTTGTAATCTTCCAAATGTCAGACTTGCCAACTGATGACATATTTATCTTCATCACCTATCGTGGCCAATTAAGACTTTCACATAACAATTTTAGGTATGTTAAATGAGTAGAGTAAGAATAGACTATGTGACCAACCACAATCACAATCATGCTACGCACAGCATTCCCTGTTAACAGTAAGGGCAATGACTATCAGTTTTCACATGCATTTTGGTCAGCATGCCACATCCAAAAATTCAGTTTTTGGCCAGTATGGTCACCTTATTCTATGCAGCTATCTATGCAAGTCAACATGCTATTACCTGTACCCACTAACCAAGAGGTACATGCATCAATTACTTATTTCAAATTTCTCTCTCCCCAAACTAACCTGTATTTGGTTTTGAACTTGATGAACCACTCTGTTCTACTTTGGCTTTCTTCTTTTTAGAAGATGAGGAATCAGAAGAAGGTGTTGGACGTTTCTCTACAGCAGGTGTAGAGAGTGCTCGTTTCTTGAAAAGTTCTCGTTCTCGTAACAAGTTTGGATCCATAATTCTGTCACAGAAAAAAAAAGACACATAAATATTAACAACCAATATTTGTTAATATATTAACATTTCTTTAATATTGTACATTTAAAGCTCAAAACAAAAATAGTTTATTTTTAGACACTGACAAACCTATGCTTGCAAAAATTAAAAAAAAACCCTGAATATGCCACCTTAGGAGGTTTAGTGTTCTCCAAATATATATTTATCAAGAAACTCAACTTGGTATCCACCAGCAATCCTGGATTTATTTCCATTACTTTGCTTTATTAGCTTTTCTGGCAAGAGTTGATGTGCATCAAAATGTGCAAAAGTTACTAGATATTTTAAAATTTCTCTCATTATCTCTGAATAATAGAGTAGGAAATTTTAGAAGCCAGATTTTTTAAAAAATAATACTAAGAAGAAAACTAAATTATCAAGTTCTAGAATCAAGCAAGAAACTGGACTGGGTAGCAGGAAAGATATTTTTATTTATATTATTACAGCAGTTCTATCAAAGTACCAGGATGCCTCTTTTTAAAAAGCAAGATACAAAATAGAATGAAGATGACAGATATCTGGATAGACATACAGACAATAGACATGAATATATATAAACATTTATGTACTTTACTTCATTATCTCCAAGCAAAATAGTTACATTAACTGGGGACAATTACAAACTATATATTTGGTAGGCAAATGTTTTTACTAGCCTATTTTCTTTGCACTTTCAGAAAGATAACATAAAACTATAGTAATTAAAGTAAATAGATAAATGTTTAACCAATTATGCTTAGCATTAAATATTTTTCAGGGAAGCATCAATTTCAAATTTTTGCTTCTTATAATTTTGACTCTAAACAGCATATTACATTCATTTTCATCACACATAATAAAAATACTTGAAAACAAGCACAAACTTCATAACATTCAGAAGAAGACAATTTATGAACAGGCTTGGAAAATTTTGAATTGGAGAGATTTTTTTCTTTAAAACAATTCTGTAAAATAGGTCTGCAATAATCACAGTGGGAGCCACTTGAGTTACTTAAACACTACAATGCATCTATTGTATTTTTCAGGCATGTATGATCATATTTCCATATTTTTAAGCAATTGCATAGATTCAGAATATCTACATTAATATACTGCATTAAAGCATAGTCAGGAACTATAGTACCCTGGCTGACATAAAATATTAAAGGGTAAATCATTTTATATATAACTGAGATCATACATGATGCTAAACTTGCTTTAACGTGATCTGTAAATTCAAGTTATATATTTTTCAGTCCAAATTTCACTGAGACATAGAACTTTCCAAAATCTATTGTTATCCTATTTCTTATATTGTTATTGCATGGCTCTATCTGTACACCAGAAGTTTATGAAAATAAAGCTGATTTATAGAATTTAAAAGAGCTGCATAACACTGCTGTTGAAAGTTTTTCATAGCTACAGTAAATTCATAATGGGTACACAATATAGCCTTTAAGGTGATAATGAAGCAATTTCCAAAAGGCTAGCAAGCAAACAGTAGTGATTGAATCTGGGAGATAATGTGCAAATAACATGACCTCATTTGTAACGAGGATAGTAATTTCTTAATATAAACACACTTTCCCAAAAATAAAGGATTGCCATGAAAGATAGTTACAGTGAAGTACTAGTAACTAGTGAAGTTACTAGTGCAGAACGTTTTTCAGGAATCCACATTCCAAACAAGTGCAAATATATTTTGGTAAAAGTAGTTGCACAAGACAGGCAAAACTTGGTTTGAGAACTACATGTGCAATATAGATGAGACATTTTAGTGTAACAGGTTTTATTTTATTTGGATAGTCTTTTATTTGTATTATGCCATACATGTCTCAGCGGCAATCAAGGAGAACCTATCTTGCCAATACCACACAACTACTACAAAACATGGATGCACTTTTTAAACTGCATCAATAGAAAGGTCTGTTTACATTCTACTCTTGAGTACTGAGAATGTCATAGTGTAAAAAACCCGATGGGAGATAGTGTTGTTTTTGCAAAGAAAGCAACTTTTGAGAGATATGTGTTTAAAAATTTGGTAGGACATTGGGACATTAAGGTCAAGATTGAAAACAGGAAGGGTTTGCTATTCTGATAACCAAGTCAGTTTGTGTAAGCAGATTAGCTGACAAGTTTTAGCCACAGTCTAACATATAGTAGAGAAATTAACTGCTTGCCTCAATTTATTATGCTTATGCTGCTCAGATTGAAAGGAAACAGGAAATGTAGGTTAACAAATAAATCTAAAATGGGACAAAAGGTAGTCTAGAAAAAGGGAAATGGTCAAAAGATGGGATGACAGATTAAACATGGGGAAGTTCATGGAGGGGAAACAGGCGGAAAAGATTGTGACTCTGTAGTCTTTGTCAAAGGGGGCTGCAGGAGAAGAATTTGTGCTTGGGGTGGAGGGAATAAAAAGCTGGAGAAATGTATTGTGTGTGCCCACTTGCTAGCCATCTACTCCTGCAAGAACATATTTCATAATAAACTGTTTACTGCCTCACTTCATAACTCTTGACAATTTCTGACTGTCCAGTCAGTTTCTCACAGTAGTACTTAGGCAACTTATTTTAGGTACAGTCAAGATCTGGAGCATATCTAAAAGACTGTTCCGCGTAACAATTTGAGGACCCAAACTGTTATGGGCAATATGTTGACTCTGTAAACCGCTTTGAGAGGGCTGTAAAGCACTATGAAAGTCGAAGTGCTATTTCTATAAACTGTCTGTTGTTCCAGGGTGTGTGTGTGTGTTGGACAAGAAACAAAAGATGGACATGGTCCTAGTCATTCAGCTAGGGACCAAATTTTCCTTCGCAAAAGTTATTTAAAGCAGGGTTTGAGCCACCGTCCGTGGGAATTCTCTAAAGAGACACATCTTGCTGAAGGAGCTGCAGTGCATGAGAATCCTTTTAAGTTTCTGGTCAAGACTTCCACCGAGATACTCCCAGTCAGAAAGGATCTTCGGCCACTTCGTGGCCTCTCCTCACGAAACTACACGCCGCACAGCTCGAAGGCTCCCGCGAGCGTCCCGTGTCAGCGGCGTTTCCTTGTTGACCTGCCCAGAATTCTCCCGTCTTCCGCTTTCCCCGTGGACCGCCCCTGTTTCCGAGGGGCTGCTGAACTCCTCGGCCCCCTGAGGGAGTCCAGCTTCGCAATTCCGCACCCGAGGCGGCGGCACAACGTCGCCCCTCGCCCTTCTCCATCCGAACGGCTCGAAACGCGCCAACCCCACCCCGAGACCTCGCGCCAAGCCACTCACCTCGCGCATGAGGCGACTCCCAACGGCAAAAAGGAAAGCAGGCGAATCCGCGAAACCCACCGGCTCCTGCTTTCCGATTGGTTTAGCAGTTCCTATTTAAGGGCACCCATCTTTCCTGTCGTTCTCGCTGGTCCATTGCATTTTGCGTCAGAGTTAAAGGAAAGGTCCGGAAGTAGGACTGTTGCTATGGCAACAGGAAGTCCTTTGCGGAGCGAAATACCGCCCCCTACGCCATCGGAGAAGAAATCGAGCTTCTTGAATTTATTGTTTTCGCCGCGTTTCTCGATTTTAGTAATTTTAAGAGGTATGGACTTCAACTCCCAGAATCCCCCGGGCAGCAAAAGCTTGTATAGCCTGCCGAAGGGAGTACAGAAGTAATCAGTAAGAGTGGTGATGGGAGTTCTCTTAGATCTCAGAGGGAAGCAAATTCCATAGGAAGAATCCTCAGAGCGCAAACATTTTGGGGTAAAGCTGCTAAAACGCTACTGTACAAAATACAGTATTTGGCTTGGCTATGGCTACTTATACTCTAGTCTAGGTATATTCTAGATATTCTAGACATATCCTACATTGCTATATTAAACAGTCCCAATCAAGTCAAAAATTGGTTTCCCCCACAACTGAAAAACCACTAGGCCAGGGATGGGGGAACCTTTTATGGCTCGCTCGGGAATTCTGGGAGTTGAAGTCCATAAGTGATAAAAGAGGCAAGTTTCCCCACCCCTGTTCTAGTCTGCTTCCTGCTGATCCCATTCACTTCCATGACTACACCATACCGCTATATGCTATAAATGCACAGAAAAGCTTTCATCTATCCTTCTCCAAAGTTCTGTAAATTTTGGAAAAAGTGATTAGAACTGACTGACTGAGGTTTCCAAGAAATCTTTGCATGTTTAAAAAAACACACAAAAAACAGCCATAGGAGTGGTTAGAATGCAGTACTGCAGCTACTTCTGACTGCCAGCTTCCACCTGCTCATCCCATCAGCTCAAGGTTGACTCAGCCTTCCATCCTTCCCAGGTCAATAAAATGAGGACCCAGATTGTTGGGGGCAATATGCTGACACTGGAAACCAACTAGAAAGGGCTGTAAAGCACTGTGAAGCGGTTTATAAATCTAAGTGCTAAAATAAAACTTCTCTGAACCTAAGTTACATCATTCGAAAGCTTCTTTGTAATCAAATTTAGTAAAGCAATCATGGACTGACAAGGGCTTGATGACTATTTGGTAGCATCCATTCATTTAGAAAATCTATCACAATATTCAATGGGATAACTTTGTAGAGAAGTTTTCTGACAAGACACCCCATGTATGTATCTTGACTGCACCCCGCTTTACTATTACTCATTTTTCTCATAGGTATTATGGCTAGTCAGATACTAAGAATTCCTAAATGTTCCAAGTTGTTGTAAGCCAGCTTCTATAAAATTATTTTCAGACAGAAAAATTAACTATAAATAATTGTAATAGTTTATCCATGAGCCATATACAGAACAGACAGGATAAATTTTAACAAGGGAGTGGGAGAAGACGAATTGTCAAGCTTGAATTTTTAAGGAGTCTTATCATTTAAGGCTAGGAATGTAAAACATCTATTTCACCCAAGCAAATGGCAACAAAAATACTAGCCTCAAAAAAGCTAAGCAATCAAACTGGATTGCTCTCATCTCTCTTGGATGAGACCGCCAGGAAATCCCAGGTACAATAATAGATTATGTCAAAATAATAATCACAGAAGGCAACAATGGCAAATTACTTATCTATTTTGTCAAAAAAAAACAAAAAACGACATAACCATCCGATTATCAAGAGCTAATCTTTTCTTTTGAACAGAAAAACTGAATTGAACAGAAACACTGAATTGAATCATTTTTAATGATAAACAAGTTTTATTTTTTGTAGGAAAGTGCCAAAAGTAATTGCAAAAAAAAAGTTAACTTTTAAAAGTGTAACTTTTAAAAAATTAAGTAGCATTGCACATGGTATTGTGCTTTTTAATATTATTTTTCATTGGAATGTCTTCCTTAAAAATAGTGTATTACAAATAAAAAATATGGGCATGCCCATTTCATGAAAACATAGTTCTTTTAATGTCAATATAGTATTTGAGAAATCAGCTGCTTCTGAATACAGGTTCAGATATCCCCTTTAATAGGTGATTAAATCTGAGAAGGAACAATTCACATAAATATATAATACATACAGTGTGAAGAATATTCCATGCAATGTGCACTCTGATTTAAACTATTACTCTTTTTCTTCTTTCTTTCCCCGGGCTCACTTTCAGAGTTTGATAAGTCCCATTAATTTTTCTGGAAGAGATGTTAATGGAAAACTCACTTGAGTGAGGCAGAACAAAGTAGAAGAATCTCATCTTCATGAAGTTATGTGTAAAATACATTGTTGTGCCATTTCCAGTTTCAACTGAAGAGTCCTTTACTCCCTCCTCTGGACTTTTTAGATACTTTAACATGAGGAATTATTTCTTTTGATGTTCCAAACCACTCTGGTAACTTCCTCTTTGAAGGCTGACTTAACAGCTAGGGAAAAAAATCATGAATTTATTCTTTCATTAACTAGGTAATCATTACTCAGACAAGATACGTATCAAAAGACAATCTTCCCAAATAGTGACATCTTTACACTATTGTATTCCATTTTTTAACCTGTTGGATGGTTTTATGAGTTTCATATGTATATGTATATGTGTGTGTGTGTGTGTGTGTGCGCGCACACGTGTGTGTGTAAAGATAGTCTTTTTCATATGTAAGTGCTTTCCTATCAACTTGTAAAACATACTTATGCCTATTTCCAAGTTGCCATGAAAAAGAGGGGGAACATAAAGCAAATAAAATCAGGAGCACATTCCAAGCTTATCTCACAAAGATTGTAACTTAGGCAACTGGGTATTCTGCCCAGCAAAAATCCTTTATAAGAGAATGTGATTGATGATGCCCAGCTCCTTGAACAAATCTGAATTATGATGCACCCAGTTAGGGTGGGGGAAGACAGGGTCAGAGTTGATTGTAAATTACATGTCTCAGAGTCAGCTTCATAAAAGTCATGCCAGCATGTTGCTTCTAAATCAATTTTTTGAAGTTTTTTGAAGCTTGGCTCAAGGCTTATTATTTAATTTGGGCAATTGCTGGAATCCTGACATTTCCAAAATCATCCCCCCCCTAAGCAGCTTAGAAAGCAAAAGGAAGCCAAAAGTATAGCTCCTTGGGATAAGAACTTACATGTTTGATATTAAATGATCACATAAACTAAGAAAGGTACTAGAAACTAGTTGTAAAATCAAATATATTCAACATATTAAGTTTGCCTAAGTCTGTTTTGGATGACATGAATAACAATTACCTCTGACTGGGAATCAGTAAACAGATCTTCCCCATCATTAGCTGAATTCTGATTCCATGAAGCCAATTTGATAGCACTCTGATGATTCTGGACATCCTGTTTAGGATTAAGGAGTTGCTCTTCCTTATTACATTGTATCTTTGGAAAAAGAGGAACCAGTTATAATGGTTCTGCTAATCTGCCTAATACAAAAGACTGACAAAATAGACTATAATTACAGTTAAAAACTTAGCATACTCCTCATATAACAGGGCAGATACAAACAGTATGTTTTTAAGGAGGTTGAAATATTTATACTGCAAATTGGTTGGAGTTAAAGGAGAAAGTTATATATTTTTCTGAACAGTTTTTATTCTTTGTTTTGTTTTTTCTTCCTTTTAATATTTATAAGCAACAATAAATAATTCTATCAATTATCCAGCTCAGGATAAAAATATTATATTACATAATAATTCAATGCATTTTGAAATAATCTATTAAACCCACTGCCAATGCTTTAATTATACAATCCAAGCAACTTTTTCAATGATTTAACACCATACCCTCCATGACCCTGGAAAACTATTTTAAAGATCCACTAGCCAAGTCCTTTACCCATACAAAATGCATATGTAATGTTGGAAACACTTTTCATTATTCCAACTTTCAAAATATGACATATTGAGTATGTAAATAAAGATTCTAATGCAAAAGAAGAAGTTAATCTATTTTCTATTGTCCTGAAAATAATTACAGAACCAATGGATTAAACCTACAAAAAAAGAGAATTACTAGATATCAGGAGGATTATGTTATGCGCCATGTTAAGTGTTGATTATTTTTTTTTTGCTATAAGTCTTCACCAGAGGCTAGAAAGTCATCTTCCAGCTCTATCTCATAGCTTTACCTTCACCTCACAGCTTGTGGGAAGGTTTGTTGCTCAGCCTGTGCCAAGATGGCTTGTGAAGTTTTTTGCCAAAATGGCCTCCCAAAGAAGTGATGGATGTACTCTCTCTCCCTTTCTCATGCTCTCTTTCCCTTTCTCATGCACACGCACACACAAATCAAGTGAATATATTCCTTTCAGAAACCATCAGCTGGATGATCTGGGTGGCAAGTCATATCTGACCAATGGGCTGTAGGTTTGCCAACCCTGACTCCAATGGATCTTGCATTGAGCAACAGTTTGGACTAGATTACCTTCAATGTATTTTCTCACTTTAAAAAGTTACGATTCTAAGTTTGCATTTTGCATTCCATATTACAATCTTAGTTTACATATTAATATGAATGTTTCCAATATTAAAATTAAAACAGATTCATTGATGGAGGCTCTGCAATAGTTTTAGTATTGGTTTGTTTGGTATAATCAATGAATGATGTACTAGATAATTACCCAGGATAAAGAATCTGTACATGAGGCATTCTGTTTTATATTTCCAAAGGACTCAGAAATGGATTCCTGAATAAGTGGCTTCACTGAATCCTCCTGAAAAATTAAAGCAAATTACATTAAAAGATCAAATTAAAGTTAGTTGTTATTAACAATAATATAAATAGCAGTGCATCAACTGGAAGAAAATATTTGAAAAATCATATCTTGCACTTGTTTTAAATTGGACAATAACATGCATCTTTTCATATAATATGATTAAAAGTAATATAATCACAAAAACTATTTTACTAAGCAATAAATAAAACAGAAAAAGCTCAGTATATTTTTGCTGTAACTAAAGGCCAGAAATAAAGCATTTCAACAATAGAATATTTATTTATAACTGCTTCATCTGAATTGTAATCTGTGCACTCAGATTGGGCTTGAACTGGCTCACAATCTTGTTTCAAAATTGAGAGAGATGACAGACATAAATTGTAATAGATCATTGAACAAAACAACACAGAGTTCTCACTCAAGACACAAAATGACCAAGCTCAAATTATCCTACTTCACACATATTAGATGATCTCTGGCATAGGTTCTACTGCTGGGAAAAGTTGAAGGAAAGAAAGAAAGAGAATGACCAGCAACAAAATAGATGGATTAAGTTACAGTGACAGTAGGTGTAATGTTGAAACACCCAAAAACCAAGTTAGGGACAGATCACCATGGAGAAAATCTATCTGTGACTGTTAGGTGTCAAAAAAAACCCCCACTTGATGGCAGATTATCAATCAGTGCAAAACATATCCTTTTATCTAAAAAGCTGGTAGTCAAAGGCAACAAGGAATTCTATGCAGGTAATTTCTGGATTGCCAATGGAGGAAAGAAACTTTCCTTTCTCTGCCAATATAACTGTCTCTCACAGACTTTATGTACTAAGTGTAAAAATTGTTTCTTTCCTAATATTTCATTTTCCTTATGTAGCTAAAAACACAGTGACTTTCGCAATACTATATCCAACTGCTAACTCAGCATTTTTCTGGCTATATTAGAAGGTAAAATTAGAGTTCCTTCTCCTACCAATAGGTGATACTGTTCTGAAATCATGTTTTACAATTCCTCCAAAGAATTCAAAATGTATTATCTATATACATAACTTCATTTTGATCCTTTATGGGTAGCCTGATGGTATTTTGCTGTTCACTTTAACAAATATCAATATATTAAAAATAAAAAGTTTAGGATGCATTTTAGTTCCATCAATCCTATGCACCATGGATGCCCTAAACTTGTTCTATGTGATAAGTAGTAAGATCTATGAAATATAAGAAGCTAGATGTCAGACAAGGTTTATGTAAACTGGTAAATGTTTTGTAATCTTGGGAAGTTATGTTCAGAGTTCTTTCAGAACAGGTTATACGCTCCTGTTCATGTATGTGCTCATGTATATGTGTGGGAGAGAATGCAGATGGTCATAGTAACAGCAACTTAGCTCATCTTTCTTTTGCATCAGCTTGATGCATTAGCTCTATACTAATTATATTCATGATATAGTAATTTTCCAGTACATGCATGGTGTTATTCTTAACATAACATGTAGTGTCATATTAATTGTGCTTTATTAATTACTTGTTCATTTCCAGAATCAGTAGACAATGCTCTTTTTGATTCTTAAAGCCCTTACTAGTTTGAGCATCCTTCTCCCATAAGGCTACCCACCCCCAAAATATTATTTAATTTACAGGCAAGGTTTTAGGCAGAAGAAAGTGGCCCTTCATATGTTAATAAGATTATTGAGGTCATAGTAACTAATAGAGAGATCTTTTCAGTGATAGTACCAAATTTGTCACTTAACAATCTCAATACTGCTTTCTTGCCAGATCAAATCCACTAGGTTTTCCCAAGTTTTGAATGATTAGTTTTTAAGATACTTAAACTCCTCTTCTTTTCTTTAGCAAGGAAATCTATGAACATCATGAGCTCTGTTACTGTATGCCTTTTAGTTAATATGTAATTTCAAAAGTTAGTCACATTTATTAAGCTGTCTCAAAATATACGGGACATTAAAAGATACTAATTCCAATATAAAAATCAGGGCACAAGGACATGAAAGGACACCTGGGGTGGATAAGGAGATATTTCTGGCTCTAAATGTATTTTTGACTTATGTACAGACAAAAAGATATAAATAAAAATATAGAGTGCTAATTTATTGAACATACTGACATCCACTTATGAATATTTTGCAGTGCACAAAGACCAAAACAGTTCTGGTTCCTTCCTTTTGGTTTTCCACTAGCAATTGAGCAATGCTATGTAAATAGTACTGTATAAACACATCTGAATTTCAACTGATTAAAATCAGCAGATCAACCAACTAAACATTTAGCTGATTACTATTCTGACAAAACTCATTTTATTCAATTCAATCTATAAATCAAAAGCATACTTATTTTAGAGGCCATTTAGGTTGTGTTACAATGGCAATAAGTTCTTTTGTTAAATACTTAGAGAAGCAATAGTCTAGGGAATGAAGAAAAATAGACAATATTTTAGTCATTCTAGGCAGCTATGGAGTAAATATTAGCAAAAGATAAAAGTGTTACTCATTTATGAATGGAAAAAACTTTTATTCTACTATGCTAATCACATCAAGTGGCTTTTTAATACATCTTTGTAACTTTGCCAATTATTTTCTTCACATAGAGATAACTGCATATTATGTTTGCTGACTTTCTCTCAGATAACAGACACAAGAGTGCACATTATAATCAATAGTCATTTGATACAGGGCATCAAATTACCAAGTCTTAATTGTATTATTGCTCCTTGCTAATTAGTCCTTGGGTATTTTAAAATTTGTTGGTTATCTAATTTCACATGCTCTTGGGAGCAGCAAACTGAAAAGCAAACCTAGCATTAATATACAAAAACAGTTTGTTACATTTGCTTTCTTTATTTAAAAAAAATAGTATATCAAAAAGTGTGGGAATTTTTAATTTTAAAAAACCCAGCAATGCTGAGATATGTCCCACTCTGGGAAAATTTTGGACAGCTACTCTGGAAAAGAGCAAACTTTTTTATTTAATTAGACTGACAAGAATATTGCCAGAAGCACTTATGCAACTTAGCTTCAATAAAATCACTACATAACCAAATCTGATTACATAACACTATGAGGCCATTATATCAGTTACCCAATAGCAAATACAATATATGCAACTACTGAAAATATCAAAAGGGAGAAGGAAGAAATTGAACAAAATAATTAACTGTGGAAAAAATACATCAAACTATTTAAAAGACTGGTTAGCTATTTTAGTATTTATCCCTCATTCAAAAATAATATAGACAAAACATTGCATAGCTTTAATAAATGAATATTTCACAATATTTGGGGAATGTGACACTCACTAATCAGTCAAATCAATTATTATTTTAAAAACTCCTGTCAGGTAGCATCTTTCTTTACTCCTTACTTCATAAGATATCTCTATGGACCCTGAGGTTTTTTTCTTTCTTTCTATGATCCTTTCTTTCTAATTTGGGGTATGGTAAAATGAAGCTATTAGCCTCTAAGACTGAGTAGTTATGCAAAAGTTATATTAAATGGTGTACTTGAAGGCTACTACTGTGATTGTCAAGTCAGGCTCAATGCTTTTAATAGTTCCATGGCAGTACGTCAGCTGATAAACATGTTTTTCTCCCATAGAAATTCCACACATCAAAATTTAATTTCTGCCCATGACAAAATTCTGTATATTCTGATGTAATAACACAAAGATGAAGAAATACAGGAGACCCAATTGTTTTGAGGAATGCTATGTAGTTTGGACATAGTGGTTTTTATCTAAGCCAAGTGAGAGTTTAAATATTTAAACACCTTGTCAAGGTCTCTCAAACTACAGATAGTCCTCGACTTACAACCAACCTTTCATCTAGTGACTGTTCAAAATTACACCAGCACTGAAAAAAGTGTCTTACATTCAGTCCTAGCGCTTATGACCGTCATAACATCCACATAGTCCTATGATTAAAAATTGGATGCTTGGCAACCAGCATGTATTTACAACAGTTACAGAGACCTGGGATCATATGATCATCATCTGCGACCTTCCCAGTTGGCTTCCACCAAGCAATGGGGGAAGTCATATTTGCTTAATGTGATTCATTTAACAACTGCAATGGAAGTTATGGTCCCAATTGTGTTTGTATGTTGAGGGATTGCCTGTGTTATACATTATTATTATTCACAACTCATTCATTTGGGTTTCAGGTACTCTATCCCAATGCTGAAATCCAGTTTCCTAGATGAGAAAAAAAAAGGAGACAGAATGAAAAATAATAGGAAATAGTCCCATCCATGACTCCTCCCTCATATGTTGCCTCCTACAGAACCATTAGCAGAAAAGGGTCTTCTTCCACAGCTTATAAGCAGAACTTCATTTAGCTCGTCATTTGCCTTGAAACAGCAAAATAAGCCCAATTCAAAGTAAGTAAAAACCATTATGAGCCAATAAGATGTAGCACATAAGCAGTGGTCAGTTTTTTATTCCTTTAAATTAAATTACTTTTTAGACTGCAACCCAATAAAGAAGTGTGGCTTTGCATATTAAGAGATGTTAAAAAGCTTACCATGGACCTACTCTTATCTTGAAACAATGAGTAAGTTTTATGTTTTTCTGATTCTGTCGGGGTGTTGTACTCCCTGTCTACCTGAAGGACTGTATCTGGCTGATCTCTCATTACAGAATTCTTGAAGATGTCCATCTGCAGAGTATCACAGAAACAGTTATTTTTTAAAAAAATTAAACACTGAATAAAAGAATAAACAACACTAGGAAGGAATATGAGATATAGATTAGTCCTCACTTAATGGCCAGTCACTTAACAACTGTTGAAAGTTTATGATGGTCCCCAAAAACCTACTACTTACAACCCATCTTTGAATATGTCACTCCTGCATCAACCCCTCCCTGCAGTCACATGACCACATTTCAGGCACTTGGCAATAGGCTTGCATTTTACACTGGTTGCAGAGAGATTTGCAATGTTTTTTCTGGTTTCTGGCAAAAAGCACCCGTTCGGAAAGATGGATTAATTTAACAGTTGCAATGACTCACTTTGCAACTGTTGTTAAAACAGTCACAAAACCCAGGCAGGTCACATAGTGATTCACTTAAAAACCACAATAACTATGACCAAAATTCCAGGCTCAATTGTGGTTGTTAAGCGAGGACTACCTGTATATAAAACATCCTTATACTGAACAGCTAATTCCAGGTTATCTATTTGAACTAAAACATCTGTGTTTGATCTGGGCACAGACTACAATACACATGTTCCAAGCAGAAATACGTCAGGTAAAAAAAAAAAAATCAATCCCTTCAAACTTCCAAAATATTCACTTCTCTACATCCCTTCAGCCACCAATGACACTCTCAGCTTCAAACATGGGATATCCAACAGTGCTGTACAACCCTCTCCCAATCTCCCAATTCTCCCAATAAAGAAACATTTGAAAAGGAGACCATGGTGGAATTATTGCATACACCATGTTTGTAGCCAAAGACATTGACAATAGTTACAAGTAGGTCGGGAAAGAAAAATAGTGGGAAGATCAACAGATGGACTAGTACACAAAGAAGAGAAAAAGGTGAAGAGTACCAAATACAAGAAGACTTCTTCAGGCCAGTGGAGTGCAGGATGGTCAAGAGGGCAGAGATAGGGGGAGTGAGTGGAGGTGAAGCTGAAGTACATCATGCAATTGTAAAAGCAAACTGAATTTTGTTCACGTAACCCAAGGTGCACTGCAATGCCCATAACTTCAAAGACAAGATATGACTACCATTTGTTCAATGCTATTGTAACTTTGAACAGTCGCTGAACAAATGGTTGTAAAGCAAGGATTACCGAAAGAGCCGCAATGGTTAGAGTGCAGTACTGCAGGCTATTTCTGCTGACTGCAATTTGGTAGTTTGAATCCCACCAGGCTCAAGGTTGATTCAGCCTTTCATCCTTCTGAAGTCGGTAAAATGAGGACCCAGATTGTAGGTGGGCAATATGCTGATTCTGTAAACCAGGGGTCCCCAACCACCGGTCCATGGATCATTTTGTATCGGGCCGCAAAGCTTGGGCGCCGCCATCTTGTTTTGACAGTGCTTCCAGGTTTTTGGTTTGCTTCCGGGTTTTCGGTTGGAAAGTACTTCTGGGTTTTTGGTTGGAAAGCGGCGTTTGGGTGCTGAAGGAATCCTTGCACCTTAGTTTCGTCGAAGGGGGGGGCGGCTTCGAACGAAGAGCCGTCCTGATGGCGGTGGAGTCTCGCGTTACTCAGGTACCGGTCCGTGGAAGAATGAATAATCATGAAACTGGTCCCTGGTACAAAAAAGGTTGGGGACCACTGCTGTAAACCATTTAGAGAGGGCTGTGAAATAGTATATAAGTCTAAGTGCTATTGCTATCAGCAAGAGGTTGAATGGCATGATGCCAAATGTGATATTGAGTCTCCTTCTTAACTTAACAATTTAACTGTTAAATTGTATTTAATGATATCTGACCTGTAAATTATTTGTCTGGGAGAATTGTTTGATTATGTTTAAAAGAGGAGCCAACATGGTAGATTTTGCTTCAGAAATGCCATCAATTCTCTTCATAATTTCCACAGTTGTAGGTCTAAAAAAAAGTTACAGATATTACAGAAAGTCTATGACTTTATTATTTTGAGTTTGATATATGAAGATGAAAAGGAAAAAAAATGACCTATAAATACAGAAGGAGGGAGAATATCAAAGTACTTGTTGAAGAGCCTGAAAACAGAAATTAAAGATAAGCTAGCAAAGTTTATAATCCATTCCAAAGTTATATACATAACACTGTGATTATTTTAGGGAGAATTCAGGCATATGCAGATGTGGGTATTGTGTGAATGGATCACAGCTGAGTAATGCCTAATCAGAGTTTCACTCTAAATAGTACATTAACACTATGCAATGTTTCACTGCCAGTAGGAGTAAAGAGATTACTGGCTTCTGGTCTGCTTGACCACCTTTTATTTTACCTATATTATTAAAAATGAAATTTAAATTCAGTTAGGATAATTTTGATATTTTATTATTCATTTTATGTAATTTTTTTTAAAAAATTTACTTTTGAGAAAAAATCCCAAGGAGGTAAATTTAATAAATGCAGTTGTGATGTATAATTGGCATCAATTTAAGGCTACTGATCTCAAGCACATGTGCTAAAGTGAAACAAAATTTTCAAATTTGTGTCAGTGTGAATCATTTGAATAGATTTAGAAGGATGAAACATTTTAAAAAGCATTCTATTTGAAACGTTATCAATACAGGTGGTAAACACATTTTCCTCCTGTTATATTGTGGTCAAATAGATTTTCTAATTTTTAGAGATAATTACTTAGAAATTTTCAAACTGTGGGACAAGTCACTCCCAACAGGTCAAGAAAAAGGAAGATAGCAATTTTGTTAAGCAAATGAAAGTTGTTGGGTGGCAAGAGAAAAGCTAAAAAAAATCAATCTTCCCTTAGTTTTGATGATTGTAAGTTTGAGTAAGGACAGAAGTAAATGGTTTAATTTATTACTCAAACCTAACACCAATGAAATTATTAGTTTATTCATACAGTGGAATGGGAAGACGAATTCATTCAACATTTTAGGAGATGAGAATCCCTGACATTTCCCCAGCAAAATGAATCCTATTGTTCTCCAACATGTATCAAATGATGTTCATTCACTCACTTCAATGAAAATTCATACCTTATCACAGTCATGTCAACCAGCACTTTATTTGTTGCAAGCACAGCTGGAGGGATATCTTTTTCACTGGCAAGTTTCTGCCTGGCTACCAATAATTTGCCATACAGTACAGTCTAAAAGAAACAAAAAAGGTTTACAAATTACTGCATGAAATGAAAAGGCAACATTATTTTAAAAATATCAATAAACAAACTTGCTATTCCATTTAAAAGATGTCTTTTTAAAAAAAGAAAAAGAAAGGATGCAAATATAAACAAGAAATAAGAAGTAGGCTATCTATCAGGAGCATTACTCTTTCATTTTAATTCAGAATAGAATGCCACATCTAGGATGGCATTTTTAAATGTAGTCTTTTGTGCTTCTGAATTAGATTTGTTTCCCAGCAACTGTTTATGCAAGTCCCTGGAGTTTTCTGGCAATATTTTCAAAAGTGGTTTATCCTTCTTTCTAGAACTAAGAGGGAGTGACTGGCTCAAGGTCAACCAAATGGTTTCATGCTTCAAGTGGGACTAGAATTCAGTCTCAGTTTCTAGCCTGATGCCTTTAACCGCTACGCTCTTTTTTAAGTTTCACTCAAGATGTCATCCTGAGGGAGTCAAACAGATTAGCATGATGAAAACAGTGTCTTACTATCAGCCTTGTCCCTTTATATCTGTGCCATGATATTGCAACAATCTTCTAACGCAAAATTCATAGCACAACAATGTAATAATACTTTCCGCATTTTGACAAAAGAAACAGGGATCAATAAATGTCAAAGTGAGGAATGACTTATTTTTCACTTTGATTAAAACTAAATCAATCAATTCATTATTATTTCTGTAATCATGAAAGAAACCTGATTCTCATATGAATCTAATCACCAAGTACTGGGTATACTAACCTGCAATTCCTTCTCCCTTTCAGATATAACAGTTTCTGTAGCACTCAGAGGGGTGCAAGGCAGTGATAACTGCACAGTGGCACTACTATTGAAAGAAAAACAGTTAAAACCTCTATTCAGTCAGTATATGAAGTAGCTGACAAATAAGAGCACATAAATGCTTGCATTTTCCTAGAAGGGGCCAATAAATGAACCAAAAGCCTTGTGAAATGCTTATTGGATCAAAATAAGACATGCTTATGGCACAAGCTGGAGGAATAGACGGTGCTGTTAATCTTTCCACAAGGAATCAACATGTTTTGTTTATCTGAGAAAATTACTGCATTTTAAAGATATTCAGTGAAAAAGCCATTCCTAAATTTACTGTAAATTTACTGCTGACAGTAGCATCAGCAAATATGTACAAACTTATTATAGAGTATTCCAATTTCAATCCACCCAACAGTCTCAACAGACGTCAATATGAAGAGATACAAAAAAACTAGAAAAAAGAAAAACTAGTATTATTTTCAGAAATACCTTTTATCTGAAAGTGTACTCTGGCTGGACATCTTACTAATTTTTGAATAGGAAAACATTTCATGCAGAGAAGTGTTCTTCAGTAACATAAAATTAAAAAAGGGAGAATATGGATGTGCATCATAATATTTTTGGATACATTTAAATACAACATTTTAAAAAACATTTAACTATACAAGTACTTCAATAGGATTAGGACAAATCATATCACCACAGTTTGCTTGGGTTTCAATAACAGGAAGCATTAACTTTGAAGAGTGGAGAAATGTAAAGATATGATATGAAACTAATTATGTTATAGTTGAGTAAAAATACCAATGCAGCCACAGTTGGCATCATCTGAGCCAAAATACAGAACAGCCTCTTGACTTCTTAGGTAAGAATGAAAGCCAGTATCATTTCACAACCTAACCAGTTTAAATTTCTGAGTGTAAATTCTTATTTCAACATGTTACTGATTTTTTTTACCCCTTTTATTGAGCAACCAGAAATAGATACACATGTACCTATATCCTCTATGGATCATTTGTATTTTGTACAATTTTGTCTGGCTTTCTGATGCCTACTGTATGAAATATCCTCCCCATGAGATCCAACAGGCCTTAATTCTTTTTGCCTCCTGGAAGGCCTTAAAATGATGGTTCTTTCACCAAGCACTGTAATCAGGTGACTGTAGCCCAAAGACTGGGAACTGTTAGCTGGTCATTGTTTTCTGGATGTTGCTTTTAATTATTTCCTTTATGTTCTTATTGTTGTTTGTCAAGAGCTGCACAGAGCTGAAATAAATGCTCACTGCTGATTTTATAATGAAACATTGTTCTCTAATGAATCTCACAAGTAATTTGTCATTTACTTTCTTTTGTCACAAATAACATTTCTTCTTTCAATAGTATCTTCATAGTTTCATAGTATCTAGAATTATGGTTAATTTTACCAGGTAGATTCACTTTTAACTCACAATGAACAAACATGATAGATTCCTCTGATCTTCTATATACCAGACATATTTCATTTCAAACCCACAAGAACACTGATTTCAACTAATTAATGTTGCTAGATTTTTCCTCCAGCTGGAACATGTTACATGCAGCTATCAGGAAAATAGTTTCAGTTTTCAGTTGAAAGATTCAGTTGAAAGTTTCTTTCAAACATTTCTAAATTCAGCAATTTTGTTTCCATATACAACAATAATTCCTCTATTAATGAGAGCTCATCTGTTATGTATTCATGTTGCTGCTGCCTCTGACTTAGAGATAATATCTCTAGGTTACCAGAAAAGATGTTTCTCTGATATAACACAGACCTGTTTCCTGATTATTGACAGAGGTATCCCAGCACTGGAAACATGTCCTGCTTCTGCAGAGATTTGTTTGTAACTGCAAAGGGGAAGATAAGGGAGTTTAGACATCCTGAAAGCAAAAACCAGTCCCACAGTAAACATTCTTTACAAAGCATTCTGATTTAAACAATTCTGAATTTGAAGCATATTATCTCAAGCAACTTGGAAGGAGGTGCAAAGCTCAAAGCACAGGCTGAGCTCAAAAGAAAAAAAGATGGTTACAATCCAACCAGGCAAAAAGAGCTATGTACTACTACTTTCACACAATATAAAGCTCAACATGTTAAAGAAGGTACAGCTGCTTAATTGCACTTTCTCATGTTTTGTCACAGTATTTACAAATAAAAACTAATTCTTAACCAGCAGCCTTGAAAAAACATTCAACTCTAAATAACCAGAGATTTGAAAGCACAAAATATATTACTTTGGCTGGCAAAGGATTCTGAGAATTGTAGAATCCAGAAATTTTGACTCGTCTAGAAACAAAATAAAAATGTCACCCGGACAGATTGACAGAATGGCTTGAAATGCATGCACTTTAGAATCAGAAGACATAATCACCTTGGAGTAGGTTTCTTTAAGCATAGATCCTCATCAGATGGAAGTAAAAGGCTTTTCCTCTGCTCTTTTCTTGATTTACTGAGCCAGTCTTTACCCTGAGAGCAAAACAAATTATTTAATACACTGATGCCCCAAATTGTCACTTAACTAAGCACTTTGCCTGATGACTACGAACCTACCTTCTCAGTAAGCATGCACATGACTGCAAATTTGTTTTGACCAGAAACTTCTTTAAGAAAACCCTCAAGCATGAGACGTCGGCCCAATGCCTTCCATGAGTGCTCTGGCCAATCTTTCCCACTTCCAAACAGACCATAAGTACGGAATTTGTCTGGGAGACGCTGAGAAGACTGGTTTAAAACAAAAAAGGCTAAATACTCAAGAATACAGTATTTATTCTTATTTAAAAGACACAATTCTTGCACAATTCTATACAAAGTCATCACTTAACAATGCAGCCTTTCCATTATCCCATCAAGAAATATACATCTTTCTAATATTCAGAAAATGACTTCCTGTTCAAAGAGAACCAGCATGATAAAAGGTAAACAAATTGTATTAGATTTCTTTGGAAAAAGGAGTTGCATAAGGGTTTATATATTTATGGTGATACTTCTTGGAAAGGAAGAGCTTTTTTCCCCAATATAGGCTAAATTGAAAATAGGAATAAAATAGATTAAAATCAATTCAAAATACATCACTGGAGGCAAGTTTGTTTTTTATCTAAGCTTTTTTTTTTAGAAAAGATAATCTGAGATGAAAAATTTTACATTTAACTATTAATATGCTTAGCCTAACTGGAAGAATAAGAAGGCAGATCGAACTGGATCCTAAAAGCAAAGGTATTGAAACAATTGTGAAACAACCTCCCACCTTCCCCTCCCCAGCCCAACAATTTATATCTTCAAGAATCCTCAAATCTTCAGTTGGATCAGGGAATGGATTTTGCTTTCAACTGTACCCAGGTAAAGAATGTTCTGCATCTCAAACCTTGGGCTAAATTAGGACAAAAATGTAGTCTTATTTAATAGCATGTGCCCCTCTTCATTTTATTTCCTGGACTGTTAATGGTTTTGCTAAAGTCTTGGGCCAGGACAGTATGGTTATCTATCTGAATCCTGTTACCAGAAGCACATTTTGTACTGCAGCATTTTCACTATAAAAATCCTTTTGGTAATTTCTAAGCTACTACAAATGCCACATGGCCACATTATTCTTTCTCCCTTCCCCCTTTTCTGACAATGTTAACTTATGTGATCAAGGCATTTGAAATCTTGGCTTAAAATTTCACTTTCAGAAAGGATGTTATCAGTTTGACTAGAAATTACCAGTATCTCTTAGTTGCTGGGCAGAGTATGTTAATGTTCTTCATGTTTTGTATGGATTGTATCCTATTGGTAACCTTCTGATGAAATGTTAAAAAGCAGTAGTGAGAGCTTAATATGTTTGATGACCTATTCTCCCAACAATAGTTTGCATCATCTTTCCAGATGCTCGAAGAGTAGATTTTTGATCAGGCTATGTATAGGGAAGATGAAGTATCCGTATTTCTCTCCACCTTCATTAGAAGTTTCTGCTAGAACAAAGAGCATTTAGTTACTGGAGAGATGCCAAATAGGTATCACTTTCATGTAGTTATTATTTTCTCTTTTCATACCTTTTTCTTGGCCTTGTTTCATTATTTTTATTTTTGCTTTGATTTGTAACTCAATTTGGGCCTTAATAGAATGGGATCCATCATTTCACATGTCCACAAACACAAAGTGTTGGAAATTGGCAGCCTCAAAATGAAACAAACAAAACATCTCACAACTGCAAAAGCCATATTCTGAAAGTTTTGAACCTTCCTTTGTCTTAATAGGGATAGTGTAGGATTTCAGCTGAGGCAACTTTTTAATTTGAAAGTTCCCAGGAGAATTTGATCACCGCTGAAGATGGATTCAAATTTCAAACAACAGGTGAAATCTGATCTCTCTGGTGACTCACCTGAAATCTGTTCAGGAACACACCTGTGCTTATTTTTACCCAAAGACTACTAAGTTGAACAAAACTGATGATAAAACAATTCTTCACAAACCATGAGTGAACATGGTGTAAAGTAAACTATATCTGGAACTATGCTTTGTAAAGGATATTTTTAACTATCTTAATATTATTATCAAACCATTAAATACTTGTTACACATAGAAATAAAGCTACATAGAATAATATATCATATTTTATATCTGAAATACTGTTAATTACAGTATTCAGTAAACCATAAAAAGCAAAAGGGGTATAGTTTCCTGTTATAGTAATTAAAGCAGTTTCTTAAACCATAAGCAGAAGAAACTTTGTGACATATTCTACAGTTAACAAAGAAGATTAACTGAACATTAATTCTTTTCCTAAGGCATTTTTCAATTTCAGTTGAATAGAACAGTGAATAGCTCTTAAAATAGCCAATTTCATGCATACTGAATGATCTACCTTAAATAACTAATAGAAGGAAGTATTGCCTTAACACTTTCTGACTATTCAAAGTGATTTTTATACATTTTTAGTACTGCATAATACAAAGGGCTCTCAGTCATACACAGTATTTTTAAAAAGGAAAACTGGCAAGAAATTGTTGCACAGGATTTTTTTTTGAAACCATCCCCAGTGTCCATGAGAGAAAAAGCCTAAATGCTGGATTATGGAATGCAAAGAGGGGACATGAGAGGTGGCATTACTTCACTTAATCTGTCCTATGGTAGGGCAGATAAAAAGGTGAAAAGTAAAACATAAATTGTATTCATAGTAAAACATAAATTGTATTTATTAAAATTAAAACATTTAGTCAAACTTAAAAGCTCTACAGAATGCACAAAGTTGTGAAAGAAAGTTTGTCACTGTTTAGCAAGTAAAGGAATGGGACACAATCTTATGGATACTCTTTAACTCACAAACTTGTTACCACAGTAAGTAGCAGAGCTTATTCTTTCTCATGTAATGAATAATACTGAATTATTAAGAAGTAGAAAACCCTAGAATGCTTGCACACCCAGACCCACCATTTGCCCCACTACCATGCAAACAACATTACCAAATTTGCATCAATTTACCATACTTACAGATCCTCTGAGAAACAGTATTGGAACCCCCATGCCAAATCTCTCCTTTAAATCACATACTGCAGACATCAGTTTGAATGCTTGTTGACCGAAATCTTCAAAACTGTCTTGAGTATCAATTACCGGAACACAATAAATGTTCCTAGAACTGCACCAAAATGTATACATTGTTTATAACTAGTATCAAAAATATGAGGTGGGGGAAGGTTATTTTTCCTTCTTATACAGGAACACACAATCAATCATTTGCATTACAAGCTCGCATAATTGGAAAAGCAACCTAGAAAATGCTTCTTTTCTAACCACTGAAATCATCAAGATCAATGGGCAAATTAATCTTCATCCTTTTTATGCTTCTTGACACAACTGTATTAGTAAAAAACCTTCAAACTTATCTTTTTCAATATTCTCACAATTCTATGACTCTCATTTCATCATTTTTCTTGGATATTAGTATGTTTGTTTCAATTACATTTGTTGATGTATAAATTTCTACAATTTTCTTTTTTCTTCTTTTTATTTAATTTTTTTATTAAATCAATATTAAAAACAGTTGAACACAGTGAGACTTTCTTGGCCATCATTTTGGCCATACAAACTACAGCATAGAAATACATTTAAAAGTTATTTTTCCCTTTTTCCTTATGTTATTGATATAATGCTAGTTACATATTTGTTTCTATTTGCATTTATATACATTTATATACATATTTACAACCTGGTTTCTTATCCATCTCTTTTTTCTCTTTATAGTTTTTATATTCATATATTCATATCATATTTGTCCATTATATTTCAATTTTTTTTAATTTACAGAACTTTTACTTTCATTCCTATAAAGTGTCAACAATTCCTTTTTTTTTTCCGACTCCAGCCATTGATATATTTTACTCCAGACTTCANTTACACAGACTAATATTTTCCTTATTATTTCGCTTTCTATAGGTGTGTCTTCATTCTTCCAGTTTTGGGCATATACCAATCTCACAGCAGTCATTACATGTAACATTAAATATATTGTTCCTTTACTATATTTCTCATCAATAATTCCAAGTAGGAATAATTCTGGTCTAAACTCTACTTTGGCTTAACCATCTCATCCATCCATATCTTTATTTTCCACCAGTACTATTTTGCTTTTACACATTTCCACCACATGTGATAATAGGTCCTATCTCCATGTTACATTTCCAATATTGTGGTGATACACTTTTACTTATTTTAGCCAATCTGGTTGCAGCGAGGTGCCATCTATAAAACATTTTATATTGGTCCTCTTTATATGAAGTTGCCAGCATTAATTTTCTATTTCTTTCCCATAGCTTTTGCCAACTGTCTAATTCAATATTATAATCTCTACAATTTTCAATGTTCTCTCATTTCTCTTTCATCCTTAAAAATGTTATTACTTTAGTTTCTATTTTTTTAGTTCAAATGTTAAACTTCATTCAATTTGCAATCAAACACAAACATATACCATACACACAGTTAAATGTCTCGTCACTCTTAGATCACTGTTTGTTAAAAGCAGACATTTTTATAAGCACTTTTTTCACATTTGTTACTAGTCTCCAAATAGCCCAATCACTTTTTCTTTATCCCCATCTCATTCCTACTCATACATTCATATAATCTAATAAAAAAAATTCTTCTGCCCGATGATTGCATTGATGCAGAATGTTGCCCTGTGGTTTCCAAATTGATTTCTGCTTCTTTCTCAAACAATAAAGCCTAAACTAGCATTCAGGGCTATTTACCAACAACTGAAAATTGGTAATGATCTTTCAATCTGGGTAGAATATGGACTCAGGGATTTTGCACTGATTGAATGTCCACCTAAGTCATTCTATACCTATGAAAGCATCTAGGCACTTTTCAGAGATTCAAACTAAACATTTTGCAATATTCTAATTGTAATGCTATTAATGCATGGATAGATGGTTGCCAGGCCTGACTGGTTTAATAGCAATCTTGATGCAGCCTCACAAACTTTTATCGTGTCTTCTGTCTGGTCCACTGCACCTCAGTAGCATTTTCTCCAAATTAGGAAATCCAAGCACTTTAGCTTGAATAAAATGGGGTAGATGGCCCAATGTCAGATCAGATAACAACAATATGGATTCAAAAACTTTCATGTCCCTAGATAATTCTAGCTCTGACTCATGTTAACCAAGGTCACAGATTTATTGTGAGAATAAAACAGAGAAAATCTATCTTTGGCACCTTAATTCTTTAGATTATAAATGTAAAATGATAATAATGAAACTAAACTAAAATTATATTCTGTGAATTAGCTTTTGGCAGTGAATGACATACCAATTACTGATAAATTATTTTTGTTAAAAGTAATGATAGTTTAAGAATACTTCATTAGCAGAGAGCCATTATCTATTTATCTGCTGAGGGAAGGTGGTTCCAAACCTTAAATCTTTGGGGTGCAACATTTACCTTGCTCTGCAATTATCACAACATTTTTCTGTTCCCATGATGCCTGTCGATGCCTTTCGGAGTTGTTTGTCTTCAAAATGAGACAAGATTATTCTGCCCAAGAGAATGTTAGGAATTAAATAAAAGAACAAGAATGTACATGTTAAATTCATTGAAGGAAACAATGAGCTGAAATCATCATCATTAATTAATTCACATAGGAGCTAATTATTTGTCCTTGAATCATCCTGAGGCAGACATATTTTTTTCAAAGTATGAAACTGATAGTACAAGTGCAAAAATCCAGCAGAATCCTCTATGACTTTTCAAAATTTCATTTAGCTTTACTGAAAGCTGCTGTCTGTCACCTGCTAAAATATACAACATAAAAACTTACCTCCGCCTGCAGCTGTTTAAACTTAGATATTTCTCAATCTTGGCCATCATCTTCAGTTTATACAGGCGAAAGGTTTCATCACGTATCTCACTGATTAGGTGTCTTAAAAAGGAAAAAGGAAAAAAACTGAAATACTGATAATTCATCTTATTTTTTTTCTGCTGCCTCCTCTTCCTCCCTCCAAATGTAAAAATGTAGCAGGCAGTATATAGGAATGTAGGTTATATAACATCAATCATTAATTTGCTACAAGTATATACATAGCAAGAAAATATCTTTATGGTGGTGGCCATAGTATATAGAAGACTGTGACTTGGAAAATGAGAGAGATAAATAATAAAGAGAATGAATTAAGAAATGAAATGAAGGAAAGAAAGAAAAGCAGATTATGTTGTACATTTGTGAAACTAAGAAAAGGGTAAGGCATAGCATTGCATGATGATTTTCAGATTTTGAGGAGTACAGTGGCTGAATAAAGGGAGTATGTTTTTC
The DNA here is from genome assembly GCA_004320025.1 of Laticauda laticaudata. NCBI lineage: Eukaryota > Metazoa > Chordata > Lepidosauria > Squamata > Elapidae > Laticauda > Laticauda laticaudata. Next base: position 133,264 of record BHFT01000964.1, on the reverse strand, counting down.
CCTAATTCTTCAACCAGACTTAGAATAACCCCATATAATAAATAAAGTTGTCTTAAATATTATTCTGTTAAGTGTCATAAGTGGATGGACTAAACCATGGTAAATATATATATAGTGAGTGGGTCGTTCAGAGATCCTGTTTCATGAGCATCTCCTTAAGATAATGGTAGTTTATTTTATTTTAGTTTATTGTCATTGCACCTCGTACAACAAAATCAAACATCATCTTCAGTGCACATCATGGTCATGAAAATAAACATAAACACACATCCTTCACACTCCACACACTGAACCAAAACTAGCACTGCACTATACAGTAGAATTCAAAAGAGCTACTGTCCTGGGATAGAAGCTGTTTTTCAGCCTATTTGTGCTTGTTTTATTTTAAATATATATTTTAAAGAGGAGTCCATTCATGGCATATTGTTGTCCATTCACTGGAAAAGAATAAATATAAATTTAAAAGATTTGTTTTAATTGTTATTGTTTATAATTGTGAATTAGTAAAGGTTAAGAAGATAACAGGCTCTGAACAAAAGATAGACAATTTCATAGTGTCAAGAATAGATTTTTGGGGGGTGAGGACATGGAAAAAAAGAAAAGAATGAAAAAAAGAACTGCAGGAAAAACTCGTAAGAAAAGGTACAAGGCAGATGAGAATGAACAGAAAGTGAAAAGGAAGCTGCTTGAGACAGAAAAATCCATTTACATTATGAATGCTACAGGAATGAAAGGAGCTATGTTAATAATGTATAAAATTGCTTAATTTCATACCTCATTAATACCTCATTCTACAATACTTAGTAGAAAAAGTAAATCTCTGGATGAAAAAAATACATATAAAGTTACAAAAATGCTAAAATAAAAATATGATGAAAGCTATAAAGAAATAAAGATGCACTTGCACAAAAAGAAGTCACAAAATTAAGATTAAAAGAGAAAAGAAAATGAAGAGTAATTTCCACTGAAATAAAAACATTTGGATGTGGATGTAAAGGAGCTTTTACAAGGTGGATGGAATTAAGAATTAAATTTATAAAATGATTTGGAATGAAAATGAAGTTGGAACACACTTGGAAACATATGTTGGTGATTTTTATGGGAAGGAGTATGATATATCAAGTAGAATTCAAATGATTAAGATTTAGTATCAAGGGGAAAAATGTGAAATGGAAGACACAAAATATATGAGAGAATGCTTTTAAAAAGGATAGGGCTGTAGAAATAGTACAACTGGAGAAATGTGAAAATAGGCTTGTTGACGAAGAAGCTATAAAACTTAATATATGAGACATTGTATGTTTGCTTGACATACAATTTTGTTGTGTTAAGATCCTGAATGGCTTGCAATATGACAGATTGTTATATCCTACAAGGTATAGAGGCCTGAACTATGATATATTAAAGATCAATATAAGAAAAAAGCATTCATGTCAATCATTGTATGTATGTATCAAATTTTTAAAATACTAAATAATGCTCATTGTTGTTTTCTTCACTGTGCAGGTCTAATGCATGGGAAATGAATTATAGAACAGAACTACAGTAGCTTGTAATTTGAATTTGTAGTCCCATTATAAAATTCAAACAATGAAATATTAAACATGACCAACCAACTTTTATGTACAGGTAGTCCAAACTCAGGGACCAGAATTGGGACTGGCTATTCGGCTGTTAAGTGAAGTGGTCACTAAGTGAAACCATAACTGTGTGTACAGTCTTACTTCAATTTTCAGTTTTTATCTGCTTTGCAAATCTGCCAATGGGGTTGATCACAATATTGATCACAATATTATGTTTTCATCACATTCATAATTGTGAACAGTCACTAAACAAAGCAGTCACTAAACAATGGCTACCTGCAAATATTCAGCATGGTTTTTATATCTATTGTTTTAATATTTATATGTACAAAGCGTATCAGAATTGCAGTTACCTATTGAAGCTCATGTCAGCTGGAGTCCACAATGCATAGCAAGAGGCTGGAAGCCCATCACGGCCAGCCCTTCCAATTTCCTGGTAGTATGATTCCATTTCTTTTGGGGCTCCATAATGTATAACTGTCCGAATGTCTGCTTTATTAATGCCCATTCCAAAGGCTATAGTAGCGACTATACACTGCAGAAAAGAACCAAAATCCACAACATCAAAGTTACATTATTTCAGTATTAATCCACTTTTCAGTATTAATGTTTGATCTGCATAAAATATTTTTATACAATGAGTTGTCAATGCTTTGCCAGACTCAGCTTAGAAACACAATATTTGAAGTCCAAGTCATTTATGTAATTTACTAAATCCAATACATATGTTAAAATGGCACTGCTGAGGACAAGAATCCCAATTAAAGTGTTTCCAAATGTTTCATCTTCTAGAAAAACACATACAGTGATGTGAACTGTAAAGGAGATGACCAGGCTGAGCCCAAGAGAGGGGTCAAATATGTCATCAGTCTCAAGTCTCTTCACGACCACAAGAGATCTAAGTCCACCACACTTTGTATTCCAGTGATTCTTATCTACCGCCAATTTGCTTGGACTGTTAGGTCAGATTGTTTTAGAGAGCTTAAGCTTGCAATAAATCTTTATACCCATTTGAACTGCCTGGACCTTCTGATTTCCTGGGGTTTGACAATCTTACTGTCAAAAAAGCTCTTGGGAAGTTAACTCTTGTTTTAAATAGTCAACCAGAATCTGCTTATCTGATTTGGGGAGAGAACCTCATTTAGGTCTGCAAGAATCAAAACATATCATGCAATGTCAAGAAGTGATGGGAGGGGGATCATTTAAGTAAGCTGTAAGACTTAAGTAAGACTTAGTTGTAGTGATCGATTGTAGCATAGATTTAACTGTTTCAAGCTTCTACACACAAACATTACTGCAATAACAATAGCACTTAGAATTATATACCGCTTCGTAGTGCTTTACAGCCCTCCCTAAGCGGTTTACAGAGTCAGCATATTGCTCCCAACAATTTTGCGTCCTCATTTTACCCACCTCCAAAGGATGGAAGGCTGAGTCAACTTTGAGCCTGGTGGATTTGAACTGCCAAATTGAAGACCAGCCAACAGTCAGCAGAAGTAGCTGGCAGTACTGCACTCTAACCACTGCATCACCAAGGCTCATATTATATATACTTTAGGGTCATTTTCGTCAAAAAATAAATGAACAAGTATAATGTTTTAGACTCATTTTTTTAATGTTTCCTCTATCTAGCAGTACCATATTTCCCCAAAAATAAGGCCAGGTTTTATATTAATTTTTGCTCCTAAAGACGCATTAGGGCTTATTTTCCGATTAGGTCTTATTTTGGGGGGAATACAGTCAATGCGTCCATCTGGCTGACAGTCTTAACTGTAGCTTATTTTTGGGGTATATTATATTATAAGCAGCTTGAAAAATATCATGCTAGGATTTATTATCTGGTTAGGTTTTATTTTTGGGGAAACACAGTAGTTTTAGGACTTGATCATGTTTAGATATTTATGCAGAAATACTGAAATTCTGAAGGCTTCACAAAAAGCATCACTATACATATATGTGTGTACACACACACACACACTGGTTTGATTAAAACATACAATATGATCATGTTATTCCAAATCTTGGGCTAAAATATAAATGAAATTCTACCAGACAGACCATCAATTGAACATATTCAAGGTACCCTTCAGAAGCTCTATATTAAATGTTAAAACTTCCTGATATTAGATAAAGCGACTAGTTTGTCTCCCTAGTCTTCCTTTTTTTAAAAACAGGAATTATACTCAGAATATTAATATATACATAAATCTCATAACTTTTAAAAACAACTACATAAATTAAATAAGGTTACATAAAACAAGGTTTGAACATAAATTATTGGCATTTATATAACATATCTCTGATGTAAATAATGTACAAACCTATATTGCTTCAAAGGAACAGGAAGAAATGTCAATATACTATTCATATTTCATCGAAAAAATTGAAATAATCAATTAAAAATGCTAGAAAAAACATATAGTCAGATCTTATGAATAAAAACACTGAAGTATTGTTGAATTCAGTAAGGCATACTATCAGGTAAATATGCATAAAATTAACATGTCAACTTCAATAAGACATTCAGAATCAATTTTATTAACTAGTGGGTCCTAATTTTGAAAAGGAAAACAATACATTTATATGATACCGACAGAACTGATTATTTGTAGGTCAGAGTTGAACTGTGGGGTCCTTAGTGGTCTCTGAGCTTGGTTCAAGCTCAGAGAGCACCAAGGTCCCTATGTTTATGTTGTTTTATATGGAAATATGGAATATGGAAACCTTCTTCTGTATATTTTATTTGCCTAAACTAGATAACAAGTGAAGTTGTTCCATACCTGAATTTCATCTCTCATGAATTTATGGTGGACATCTCTTCTTGCCTTGATTCCCATTCCAGCATGGTATATACCACAAACTAGATTTAATTTTCTTAGCTCTGCAGCTACTTGTTCAGTAGTTTTCCTTGATGGACAGTAAACAATGGTGGGTCCCTCAAATTCATATGTAGACCTAAGATTAGAAAAATAAGTAGAAATCATTTGTATGTGAGGTTTTTCCAGTAATTATTAGAATAGCTAATAAACTGATTAATCTATGATAAATCTCAATGTCAATTTACGTTACTTTAAAATTGTCTTTCTCTCAAACACAGGTTTACATATCAAGCCTTCAATAGGTCCAATTAGGAAACCAAATTCATGTAAGCTAACACTAATTTTATTCTAAAGTTATAGCAACAGAATCTTGCAAGTTTGAATCTGCCTCCCCCCTTCCTCCCTTTATTTATGAGTGAACTAGAAAAGGTCTTGTCTGAGACATTTGCATACATTGCATTCCTGCCCCAGACTCAGGTTTCTTTTATCTAACTGTTGCACTGACAGCAGCTTTCATCTGTTTCTCAAGGGCATTCCTCTCCCTCCATATCACATGGGAAAAATAGTGACTAATAATATGACTTAAATATTTGCAAGGCATTTGTAGAACTAAATTATTCTTTTTTTACTAAAAACATTACGTGGAAGCTTCAATTAAGAAAAGACTTGATGGACCTTTGAAATCAAAATATAGTGATCCATCTATGGATGATCATGCTACATGAAAGATTACAACTTGGAATCAAAAATAAATAAATGTAAAGAGAACAAATATAATTTAATGAATATAAAGAGAACAAATAAAACAAATGAAAACATAGATATGTTATGAAACTAAGAAAAGTGAACAATGTAATAAACCTGAATGAAGATAGTCTGAGTTCATAAAGCAGAACAGATAAATATATGCAGGAAAATAGCAATATTGGGGATAACTGCAAGTATCTAACTATGATAACTAACTATGATAATGAAAGGATATGGAAAGAGTTGGGAGAAACTATCTAAAATACTGAGGAATGTAGTCCAGAGCAGTGATTAATCTACATAATGAATGCATGGATGAAAACCGTATCAAAGTACAAAAATGTTTTAGGTCATTTGGAAACCCAAGAATGAATGAGAATGCTACTTGGTGGAGATCTGCCCAAAACTGTTCCAAATATAGATTTTATGCATGGGTCAATGAATGCTTATGACAAAGGAATAAAAGTGAAAACAGAACAGAAGAGCAAAATTTGTACACTGTATGACTAAAATTGAAAGAACTGGTAAAGAATACAAAATGAAGGCTTCTGAAAATGTGACAGACCCTTTTTTGGCAATGTCAAGATGACTGTGATCGAAAATAGGGTTTTTCCTTATTGTTTCCTCTATTTATTCATTTATTTTTCTCACTTCTTTTTATTCTTTTTTGGCTTCAATTGTGTCACTCATATGAAGCTGTGGAAAGTGCTGAGAAAAATAGGAATCCCAGAATATCTCATTCTCCTGACATATATTAGTTTTTATTTATTTTATTTATTAAATTTATTTGCTGCCCATCTCATTTTGAAGTGACTCTGATTAAAAGCATTAAAATCATAAGAAACAAATATAGAAATCAGGAAGCCATAGTACACACAGAACATAGTGAAATAGACTGATTCCAGATTGAGAAAGTAATACAACAAACTTGCATACTTTCCCACTTCCTTATTCAACATATAAGCAGAAAATACATTAAAGGAAGCTAGGTTGGAAGAGTAGTGTGGTTTTAAAACCTGAGGAAGGAACACCAATAAAAGACACAATTAATGACATCCTGATAACCTAAAATGTAAAGGATCTGAAAACTGTGTTACTAAAATCAAAAACCACAGTGAAAAAATGAGGTTAACAATAAATATAAAAACAAACTAATCTGTCCCTATGAGGGGTAGTTTATGTAAAACCTTGTAGAGGCATGATATAATGCTATATTGATATCTCTTTCTCTCTCTTGATCTCTCTCTCTCTTCAACATTTAAGTTGACAGATTCAAATTATTTAACATGAACCTCTTCTATTTCAATAGTATTTTCACTGCCAATTTAAACTCAATCCTGACAAGAACACAGATAATAAAGCCTTGCAGAAAAAAACTAAAACTCTCACCAGATATTATATTGACTCTAGATGTCTTCACACTGCATTAACCAGTCTTCCCCAATAAATATATAAATAATTTCTTGCTCATATGGAGCTCAGACATAATTTAGAACAGGGGTCGCCAACCTCTTGGACCTCAGGGACCACCAAACTCATACTTTTAAAGCCGGATTTTTTTTAAAAAGATAATATATTTAATATATTTTTATATAAAAATATATATTAAATATAAATTTTGATATATATGTATATGTGCAGGTCTGCGTGTTTTGAGTCTTTTCCCGTGTAAGATTGTTTAGAGTTTCTTGGCAACAGTTCCAAGCGAGGTCCGCACTCCACCTCTTAGGCTGGTGCTTTCGGCTTCGTGCTTGTGTGAGCAACAGCGTGATCGGACTTGCCATCTCCCTATATAATTGGTGGGGTAGGTTGTCCATCAAACCAATCAAGAAAATGACAACACAGCCAACCTCATCACCAGTATATATAGGGAGACGTCAGCTCTGATCACGTTTTTTGCTCACTAGCACAGGAAGCACGCAGCCTAGAAGATGGAAGTGGGACTCGCCGAAACGTGTGCCAAGATATTCTCAATTCTTACACAGGAAAAGACTACGCCAAGATCTTGCATCCTGTATCCGTGAAAATTCTACGCACACATCACACACACACAATATATTATAATATATCTTTGGTTACTCGGGTTTTTCTCCCGCATAAAAATTGGAAGTGTCTTGGTGACAGTTTTCGATGAAAGTTCATTCATCATCTTTCAGACTCTGTGTTTTTCGGCTTTGTGGCTTCTCGGAGTAATTTATGAGCTTGCAGCTTGTTCTTCCTTTTAACTGCTATGAGACGAGGTGTGACTTGATTGGAATTGGGTTTGGCTGTGTTTCTGATTGGCTGGGGATGTGTTCTCATTGGTTGGGGGTTTGGCTGTGTTCTGAATTAGTTTGGGGGGTTGGCTGTGTCTGATTGGCTGCGGGGTGGTTCTGTTCAGGTGGGGGGCTTGGGTTGTGCTCAGGTTAGTCTTAGTTGCTGGGGGATTTGAGGCTGGTGAGCTGTGATCCTGTTGTTGGCTTCATGGTCGTGGTCCGTGCCACATCTCATGATGGCATCCGTTCGCTTTTTGTGATCGGCGGAGGGGTTTGAAGTGGGCAGTGAATGCAGCTGCGGTATGCTTCTGTCCGTGGTCGTGTTCAATCTTCTGTGTGAGTGTGAGTCCTGCTTTCTACATGGAAGTGTGGTGTAGCATCTTGTGTGGCCGCTCGTGGGCGTGGGTCTGGTGTCCATTCCTTCCATGTTAGGTTACTGTTTTGTTAAATGAGGGCGGGGTTTCCAAATGGCTGTTAGGCGGGAGTTATCAAATCTCGTTTATTTGTGCATGTGTGGGAGTTTTCTATCTCTATAGCTTCTTTGATTATTCTGTTGTTGGAAGTGGTTTCGGTTTTGGCGAATAGTTCTGGTATTCTTAAAGTCAATCTATGTCCTGTGGCTTTGGAAGGTGTTGGACCAGGGAGAGGTCAGTTTCTTCTTTTTTTGATTGAGTTCTGTGTTTCTCAATGCGTGCACTTATTCTTTTGTTAGTTTTGTCGTCGATGTAATGTGGTGGGCCCAGGCGGTGCATGGGATTTTTTTCGTATACGTACTTGGTTTTCTAACTTGATTCTGTCTTTACGGTTTCTAGGATGGTGGATATTTTTTTCTGTTTAATGCAGAATGCTGTTTTTAATGTTGTGTTTTTTGGAGGATCTTGGCTGATTTTGGTTCCTGTAGTGTGCCTTTTATATATGGGAGTTGAGCGCTTGCGTTCCTTGTTCTCTGTCTTGGATTTTTGGTTGGGGTTTCCCTTTTGGAGATATATATATCATATAGTATATTATATATTATAATATTATTATATATATATATATAATAATATATATATATATATATATAGTATAGCTTTGTTCAGGTATTTCACCACATCATCAATCAAGTTGTGCTTTAAAGTTGTAGCACGTTTCGGGCAGAATCTCATCTGCCGCATCATTAGGTTTGCTGTTTTGTGGTTCATTTGTGAGTCTGTCCGACATAATAGAGGAAGCTTGATGATGGCAAGATGAGATTTCTGCGAAACGTTGCTAACAACTTTAAAAACACAACTATAATGCAATTGGGAAAAAAACCCGACAAAGCTGAATACCATACATAAACTATATATATAACACACAGCTACATAACATACATACATACATAACATACACTACATACATACATACATACATACACATGTGTGATCTTTTGTGTTATTCAGGTTTTCTCCCGACTCGAAATTGGAAGTATCTTGGCAACGGTATTGATGCTGAGCTCCATCTGGACTACGCAAATCCGTTTAACCAACTTATGCCGAGACCCCACATACTAATACTGGCGCAAAACTACCTGAGCCCCCACACCGAACTAGAAAAAAGCCACCTTGATCCAAAATAAAGCCTGGCCCCCATGTCAGCGAAGAAGATCCAGCAAAAGAATATACCAGACGAAGCAAATTCATCCGCGAATGCCCTAAGCTATTATTGTGACGCCCCCATAACACAAAGAAGGAACCCCTTAGACAATAATCAAGCTCCAAGGGCTCACCTCTACAAGAACCTAGCCAAGATTTTACTCGCCAAATACTAGAGCCCTATGCAGAAAGTCCATCAACTCACACTGAAGAGAACTCATTCCAGTTCATTGAGATCATAAAGAACAAAACTTACGCACAGGCCGCCTACTAGTGAGCTTTCAATGTCATATCCCGGTCTTGATCTCACAAGTGCCTCTAGTAAAAATAACGGCTTGACAGCCATCCAAAGCAAATATCAACCCCCCAAGCACATCCTAGATTTGATCACCACTGGCCTATCCAATACATACTTCACCTACAACAGGAGCAAAAATACAAACAAATGAAGAGCACCCATGGGATCACCTCTCACCATGTCATGCAAACCTCTACATGAAACACTTTGAAACACTCCAGAGCCTCTAGAGAAAATTTATCAAACCCAAATCTGGCTCCAGATAACGTAGATGAATACCTTTGTTCATAATCTGGCCAGTATGGGAAAGAAAAACTGAAAGAACTTCCTCACACCCGTCAGGTCCTCAATCAGCCTACCCCCAAAGTATACATGTCACCATGGATAAGAGAAGCTAAACAATCATTTCCGCTTTGCTAGATGTCTTTAGTCTGGCAAAAAATCCAATTGGCGCCTAGGCACACAGCCAATCTTACCAAGAAGAAAACACATAGCAATACTCGCTATCTACAAGCCACTCGCACACCACCACGCACAGCACAGATCAATTGCCATAGCCGAGACGACTGTCATTACTGCCAGAACAAAAATGCTTTATAGCGTCAGACGAACAACACCTAAAAAACCGAACTACACACCCTCACTAACGTACTAGAACCAATGGATTCCAAAGAAAGAAGATTACCCACCTATCCAAAAGAACCGCAACCAAGAAGACGGCAAAAGCCGTCGCTTCCATATATAAAAGGCACTAACAGACAAAATCAGCAAGACCTCCAAAACACAAACATTAAGACAGCATTCTGCACAAACAAGAAAATATTCACCATCCTAAGAAACGCGTAAAGACAGAATCAATTAGAAAACCAAGGAGTAACGTAAATCCCCATGCACTGCCTGTCCCATCCACGATACACGGCAACAAACTACAAAAAGAATAAGTGCACGCATTGAAGAACACGAAGAACTCAATCAAAACAGAAGAACCTGACCTCTTCCTGGTCCAACACCTCAAGCAGCAGGACATGAGATTGACTTTAAGAATACCAGAACTATCGCCAAACTGAACACTTCAACAAACAGATAATCAGAGAAGCTATAGAGATAGAGAAAGCTCCCACACAGCACGAAATAAACGAGATGATAACTCCCGCCACACCACCCATTTGGAAGATGACTCACAGACAAACACAATTACAGAAAGCCTGATGATGGCAGCATGAAATTCTGCCGAAATGTTGATACAACTTTAAAGCACAACTGTAATGATGTGGAAAATACCCAAACAAAGCTGAATACCATACATGTAAGTACCCGTGAAAATTTAAAAAAAAAATACACCACACACACACACACATATATATATTATTTATTTATATAATATATATATATTTTAGTTTTTCGGAGTATTTTACATGTGTGCTGTTCCAGCTTCCTTCGGTATTATCCCACGTCATTGTAGGTTTTTAAAGTTGTAGCAACGTTTCAGCAGAATCTCATCTGCCATCATCCAGGCTTCTGTATTGAGTTTGTACAAATATATGTATATTATATTACGAATATATATATACGAATATATATATATATATATACTATATACTACAATATATATACACATATATATATACACATATATATATTCCTTATTTAATTATAACAAAATCATAAACTGCTTAATCATAATTGTGGAGCAGAGCAAAGGGAAAGGAGCAGTCTCTCTCATCCTTTGGGAAGAGGGCCTGGAGGCTGGAGAGATCTGGATGGGGAGGAAATGGCTCCCCCTCAAGCAGAAGGAAAGCAGAGCCTCCCCAATCTGGTCTCCTGTAATTTCAATATCTCCCCCAAATCAGAGGAAACCTCTCTCTCCTTCGCCAGGTGTTGCCTGCCGAGTTGGGGGAGGGAAGGAGGGCCAGGCTGGAAGGGCTCCTATAACCAGGCAACACCTCCCTTTCGGCCTCACACAACATCTCCCCCCCCCAGGCTAAGCTCCAGGTTCTCCCGCCGCTTCCAAGCAGAGAAGTGTCCCTCATTATGTGGAGGCCGAAGTGGGGGGGGGGGGGTGTCAAGCCCAGAAAAGCTCTCGCCTGCACAAACAGGCTGGTTATTAGGAGCCCGTCTTCCTCAGTGTCTTTTGGTCTGAGCATTTTGGTCTCCTTCCGCCCGCCCCATGCAAAGGAAAAGCCAGCCTGGCTTCTCCATCCCTCTTACCTTCCCCTGCTTCCTTCCCTCCATGAATCCTACATTGAGAACACAGGAGAGCGACACCGGAAATGTGTGTTAGCATTTCGAACATCTGTGCTCGGCCTGCAATTCTTCGCATTCCTCCAGGCCTGGCTTGCTGAGGGGGGAGAGCAGCCCTGATGTCTCTGCTGCCCCCTCCCATGGCCCCATCCAACGCTGCCTGAAGAAGGCACAGGAAAAGAAAGCGAGCAGAAACATAGCTCTTGCTGGGGTGAAAGAGCAGATTGGAAGGCACAGGCAACAGAAAGCAGAGTTTTTCAAAGGCAGCAGCTTCTGTCTTCTCTTGCCTGTGCCTTCTTTGATCTCCACTCTTTTGCCCCAGCAAGGGCTATGTTTCTGCTCGCTTTCTTTTCCTGTGCCTTCCTCAGGCAATGATGGATGGGGCCGTGGGAGGGGGCAGCAAAGCAGAGTGCCGAGAGGAACGAGAAAACTGACGATGATGCAGCCCCATTCTGGATGTCTAAACTGGATGGTGAGCACAGACTTGCCCACTCCTCCCCCTCTGACCACCACCAACTGGTACTTTTCCTGCTCTGGGCTGTCCCTACAGCCTGTGGCCATCGAGGAAGAGCCCAGGCCAGGAGAGGCGAGCTGGAAGGTATGGGCATGCCGCGCAAATGCAAGTACTACGGCGCTCCTGCACCTTCTGGCCATCTCCATTGCCGCTTCAGCTCACCTGTGCTGCCAGCCCCCTCTTGCTGCAACAGCACCATCACCTCGTCCAGGCTGGCGAAGATTGCGAAGATTTTTGCAGGTTTGCGCTCGGCCAAAGGGTGGGAGCCAACAGGTGGACAGGCCATGTGGCCGGCGCAGCCTTGTGTTCCCGCACAGCCTGGATTAATTGCTTTGGGGCATATATTTCTCTGTGGCCCACCAAAATTTTCTCATGGACCACCAGTGGGCCGCGGCCCACCAATTGGTAACTGCTGATTTACAAAGTGAATATACAGCTTTACTACCCAATCTGGCTTCTCTAACTATGTTTTCAAAGCAGAAAAAAAAAAGGATTGCAATGATCAGTAACATGATATTTACACAACAGACTTTATAGCAGGCCTGTTTGCCAATCCATCTTCTGCTGTTTCTTTCATGTCAAGCTCCGTTCCAATGTCTACAATTAAGCTTTAGTTTATTGATTTATTGCATTTCTGTCTGGCATATACACTACATTCTTTCTTCAAGTTTGTCTTCATAAGAACATTTTCTGAGCTAGATTATACTGAAAGCTAATAATTGACTCCTGAATCCTCAAATAAGCCAAACAGGATTCTAAAAACTATTTAAAAGATTTATTCCATGAAAATGATCTTCTAGTTAAGAATAAGTTGTCAATATATCTCAGAGTTTGCTTACTTGTCTTTCAGAATGAGGAACTGCAATAAATCCTGGATTATATTTCCAGATTTTCGCCTAACTTCTAGGTATAGATTAGGTCGGTCAAAACTGGTACAAGTAATATGAGGAGTTCTTAAATTCAAACAGTCTATTATATCCTTCCTAATTGAAGAGCTTGCTGTTGCAGTCAGTGCAACAATAGGAACCTAAAAAGAAAAAAGAAAACTGAGAGAATAAAAAGCTGAATTTACTAATTATTTTAAATGACAATACAAAATTAAGAAATGGATAGTCATCTGAAGCCTTTGATTTGAGTACAGTATGCACATATCTTGGAAACCTTGACCACAAACAACTAATGTTCTACAAACACATTTATTCCCATAGCAGACTAATGCTTGAAAATCAAACTGAATCGAAGCACACAATGACATTACTTTTAGCCTTAATCACCATGTGTAGTAGCCATGGTCTTTTCTTGGGTTAACAGATTCAGTCACAGATTCCCATATAGTTTAAAAGAAGACAATTCACTGTTATCTAGTGGAGAAGATCATTTGTTTGTTTGTTTATTAGACTTCTGTGCTGCCCATCTCATCTAGAAGCGGCTCTAGGCAGCATAAAAACATTTATAAAAACAAAGGCTAGCCAATATGGAAAGTGATGTGTAAGGCATGAGCAGAACATTTAGCCAAGTCAGTCTAAGACATCAATCAAATATCTAGCTGAGGCTAGAATAATATGATGAACTACGCATCCTTTAAACCACATGGGATTTGTTGCTGAAAACAAAGAAATTCCCATTTTCATTGCATGCACAGATAGATAGATAGATAGATAGATAGATAGATAGATAGATAGATAGATAGATAGATAGATAGATAGATGATAGATAGATAGATAGATAGATAGATAGATAGATAGATAGATAGATAGATAGATAGATAGAAACATGCATAGGTAAACATTTAAAGTGCAGGAAAAACCAAGATAAATAAGTTTCTTTTACCTTAGGAAGGGTTTTCTTTAACAATCCCAAAGACCTGAAAGAATTTCTGAAGTCATGTCCCCACTCAGAAATACAATGAGCTTCATCAACCGCTATTAATGTGATGCCTAAAGAGAAATAAAAATAGTCCTGTATAGTTTGTTTTCATTTTCAGAATTTAGAGCAGGGTTGTCTGCAGAACATTTAGGAGCTGAAGCAATTTATCTATTTTTCTATAAATAGAGTCTTATCTCTGGTAAAGAGATAATGATCCTAAAAATTTTTGATCACAACTATTTTTTATAAATACACAACGCTGAATAAGTTCTGAATTAGTTCTAAAAGGGAACTTGTTCTGCCAGTAATCTGGAAAAACTGAGTAAAGTTTGTGAGAAAGCAGAAATAAGCATTTTATAGTTTTGTTTTATAGTTTTATTGTGCTTCTGCCTGAAAATGGTTAAAAAAAACCATGCCAGTAGTATTCAGCATCAAAATTCTTCCATGTAATTAAAAGATATTCTGAAGGCAGCAAAAAACACATTTGAGAGAATCATGTAATCCGGTGGCCATGGTGGTGCAGTGGTTAGAACGTAATATTGCAGGCAAGCTCTGCCAACTGCCACCAGTTTGATCCTCACCGGCTCAAGGCTGACTCAGCCTTCCATCTTTCCGAAGTTGGGAAACAAGGACCCAGATTGTTAGGGGCAATATGCTGACTCTGTAAACTGCTTAGAGCGGGCTATAAAGCCTTATGAAGTGATATATAAGTCTTAGTGCTACTGCTATTTAGGTGGCTGGCCTCTGCAAACATGTTAGGTTTGTTTTGTTTTGTCACATGCAGAAAGCCAATGATTGTAATGGTGTGCATTAATTAAAACTGTGACAATATGCTAGAAATTCCTGTGAAATCTCAGAAACCACAACCTAAAAAGAAAAAAAAACAGGTTAAGAGAAAAGAGAACCAATTCCTTCATTTTCCATAAGCTTCATAGAATTGCATAAATTATACATTCTGCAGAATTCAATGCATTAACGTGCAAAAATAGATAGTATAAAGGTTATATAGATATTTTTGAAAACCCATAAATCTAGTTCACTGACTAGCAGAATTGGGCAGTCTCACAAGTCCTTGTTGTGGTATAAATATATAAAGACATAAAGACATTCATTAAAAGAAATATATAAACCCAAAATATAATTAAATGGGCTTTCAAGTTGGTTAACTCACAGCAATGCCAAAGATTACAACTTTTTCTAAATGTTTTCATGCTATCAAAGTTCTAGGTTAAATCAAAGGAGTGGTTTTATTTAAGGTAGCGTCACATCCTAAGAAAGTGGTGTGATCAACCTTGACTCCTCCAGTCCCACCAGAGAGATCCATCACTTTTCTTTACTGAAAATGGTGGCAGAAGGGACTTCCAACCATGCATTTGAATTTGAGGCAGAATTCCAGTGGCTCTTAAAGAAAACTTTCAAGGTTTTGCATATCAACTATTAGCACTTACCAATTGCTTTGTCAATTTGCTGAAGCCACAAGAGGTTCCCTGAACAGAATTCTGGAGTTAAATAAACAACTCTATACTGGCCCCTGTGTAAAGCAAAGGAAAACAGAATTACTTTCTGACAAAAGTAAACTAACATTCATATTACATACAGTTGAAGTGTTGGCTAAGACTTGGTTGTGACAGAATTCTCTGCAATAAGGCCCACTGAGTTCTGTTTGACTCATTTCAACAACATAACAATATTTATTGAGAAAAGTATTTTTTTCAGTACTATAAACACAGGGCTGGAATAAAGCTTACGCTTTGATTTCCTCTCTGATATTTTTTGACTGTGCTGATCCAAGCAGGCAAGCCGGAACTCCTGACATTCTACAGGAAAAAAAATATCAATGATTACTTTATGAACACTGCATCAGTTTTAAGTACAACTTTTCCTAAAAAAATTAAAACCTCAATTTTGTATTATATGTAAAGTACAATAAGTCTTTCCTCTGTCCATGCCTTCAAAATCATCTTGCACAGCTCTGGAAATGTTATATTTCAGAGTAGAAGAAAACAAGCTTAAAACTCTATGAAACTGTCAAAAATTATACCAGAAAAAGAATTTGTAAGTGGAATGAGTGACATACACATCTAAATTGCAAAGAATATATAACAGGCATCAAGCAAAAGCTTTTTTATATGTAATATAAAAGTGTGCTTTTAGAAACAAAAGGTTACTTTCTAAATTAAGAAGAGATTTTACCCTTGCTTCAAATCTACCATCAAAACTGCTTTGTGTTTTTTTTTCTTTTGATAACCTAGCCTAGAAATAATTTTTTATTTCCCAGGAAAAAGGAAGAAAGGAAGGAAGGAAGAACCCATAACAGAGAAACACGTATGTGTAGTTTACAATTTAGTGTAACCAAATACTATTTCACACAGTATAGGTCTTATGTTTTTAAAGAAACCAGTATGTGCAAAGAACCATGTAAACAAATATATTCCAGTGCATTTTTAATTATTACAAGAAGCAGAAATACGCAATAATACTTTCAAGGTTCTTTTACAATCTTTGATCAACACCCAATCCCTTCCTAGTTAAGCCAAAATAACAATTTGAGCACCAAATCTAGATAGCAAGAATGATTCCTCTATTCTATTCCTGTGTTTCATGGAAAGTACAACAGGTAGACATCCTCACGTAAGTAGGGTCCAACGCATAAAGAAAAAACATGCTGTTTAACATTTTTTGTATGCTATGCAGACATTTTATTGAGACAAATATTTTCCATAGATCTGTATATCTTAAGGTTCTGCACCATGTTAGGGTTAGGGTTGACACACTGACAAGTGGTTAGGGTTGACACACTGACAAGCTCACAGTACATCAAAAATTCCAAATGTGCCTAAATGGCTTTGAGAAGTCCCTTCCTCCTGGCCTATATATATGCATATGTTACAAAATAAAACAAAAATGTTCCATTGAGAACATTGCTGGGCAGTCCCTGCAGTCCCAATTGTCTCTCTGTCCTTAGGTGAGCACCTCCTTGCAACCAAAGTCAGTGAGGAAGTTGCACATCTCAGGTGCTTTGCAGGCAGGCTATGATTGTTGTGGAGGCACAGCATAGGGCATAGCAAGACTTGAGGGGGATGCAGGTAGGCACAAGCACACTGCTAGGGGCACCCAAAACTGCTCATGCCACCACATTCTGCATCAGCTGCAGTTCCCAGATACTCTTCAAGAGTAGCCCCATGTAGAGCGCATTGCAATAGTCAATACAGGAGATAAGCAGACCTGAGTGATGAAAAAATGGCCTCTTGATCCAGGAAAGGGAATAAAACTATTTATGCCCAGAGATAATCAAACATGTGTTCCAATTTACCAAACCTATTTCTCTGCATTAAGCAATTACTTAAAATAATTCTACCCTGTCCAAAGCAACCTCAGTATATTTGATTCTACGCAGGTTTCCCTTTGGTAGCTTGGCAAAGAATCATATTATTTATTTGCAGACCTTGTGGGCCAAGTCTGAGTAGCATACAGTTCCTGTGGCTTATAATTCAGGATTAAAACAGGCAGATAAAGAATCTAATTTTAAACTTAAAATCGTATATTATGCAATCAGGAATCAACAAAGTACAAAATTCGAATTCATTGGAACAGGCATTATAATAAGTAACTATTTGAAGAGGAAACGCGGCCATTTAGGTATCTGGAAAAGAATATTATTCTAGAAGAGTGAAGTAGTGATCATCCTAATAAAGGAGGCACAAAGAAAACCTACCCTAATATACCTTATCAGAAGAAGGCAGTCCCACATATATCTTTGTCCATGAGGAACTTTAAATTGACAACCTGGACTTTGAAATGCACCTGTAAGTCAATTAGTAGTAGCCAGGGCTTCTCTCAAAGTAGAACTGCCCCATGAGATGCTTCCATAACTATTTAAGCTGCTACATTCTGGGTCAGACATACTTCCAAATGCTTGTATTCAAGCACTGGAATGGTGTAACTAAATAGACCAAACATAGAACATTTCATTTATATTTGAATCCCGCTTATTTCCTTAGAAAGTATTATACTTACTTGAGTTGTAGTACTTGGTCCTCCATCAAAGAAATAAGAGGAGAAATTACTACACCGGTACCTCCAGTGCACACAGGTGGAAACTGAAAGCACAAGCTCTTTCCATATCCTTAAAAACAGAATACATTTTAAACATAAAACCAAACATATATCTGTTTTTCCTATACACAGCTTCCAAAGTTGCTATAAATATGTGCATGAGGGCGATTTCAGTTATTGGACTGATATAGGTACCGTATATACTCGCATATAAGCCGATCTCGCATATAAGCCGACCCTTAAAAAACTGCCCCAAAATGAGGCATTTTGCAAAAACTCGCATATAGAGGGAAAAATACAGAGGGAAAAGTCGGCAGGGCAAAAGTTGCGGCTCATCGTCCATCCAGGGAGAAAGGCTGCAAAGGTCCAGGCGAGGGCTGCAGCAGCGACTTAGCATGCCGACTTGCTCCAGCGACCTGCTGGAGCAGCGACTGAGCATGGCGGCTTCGCGCGATGAGAGCCAAGACTCTCATTGCGCGAAGCCGCCACGCTAAGTCGCTGCTCCAGCAAATCAGATTTATGCGCGTATAAGCCGACCCCCAAATTTTGGGGAAAAAAAAAGCGTTCTAAAGTCGGCTTGTATGCGAGTATATACGGTAGGTCTCGACTTACAAGTTTGTTTAGTGACCATTTGAAATTACAACAGCACTGAAAAATGTGATTTATGACCATTTTCTCAATTATGATTGTTGCAACATTCCCGTGGTCATGTGATCAAAATTTGGGTGGCGGCAACTTGGTTATGATGGTTACAGTGTCCCGGCATATGATCAGCTTTGTGACCTTCTGACAAGCAGTTAATGGGGAAGTGAGATTCATTTAACAACTGTGTTACTAATTTAACAACTGCAGTGATTCACTTAACTGTAGCAAGAAAACATAAAATGGAATAAAACTCACTTTACAAATTTCTCACTTAGCAACATAAATTTGGGCTCAATTATGGTTGTAAGGCAAGGACTAAAACCCTTTGCAAATGCTGAAATAATGCAAGTTACCTTTCAGATTTAAATTTTGCAGAAAAGAAAACCAAACAAGTTTAAGGTATCCAACTTAATAAACAACCCATGAAAATGAATAATGTAATTTGGAAAGACAGCATGTGTTATCCAAGTCAATATGCAGTCATGCATGTATACAATATAGATAAACAATTATCTTTCTTTCTGAAGGGAATTTAACAGTGAGAACCAATAACAATAAGAGTGCCTTCAATAGTATAACCTGTTCTTAGTACAAAAGTTGAATAATACTAATCCAAATATTCCCAAGTAAATAAAGAATTCTTACGATATATAAAGTAAATCTGAAATTTAGAATTTGAAAGCATAATAATCCTAAATGATTTGTAAGACACATTCCTCATGTGAAATTAAAGCAAGAGAGTAAGAGAGAACATGCATAACCTACTCCTTCAATTGCCACTTGCTGTTCTAATTACTCATCTTAATATTATTATTAATAATAATAATAAGGTTCTAGCATTGCTCCCCCACAAAAAACCTGAAACATCCTTGCCCTTGCTTTTTGTTGTTAAAACTAGGATTAGGAATGGTGCTATACAAGCGCCACAGAGTTAGGTGTTATATAGTTTATTGAGTCCAAAGTTCTCCTCAGTTCAGGAATCCAAATTTAAGTATTGTTAATAGATAGATAGAAAGCTTTACTTGAACAAAAATAACAAAGGCAACACACTACCTTTTTTAAAAAAAAGTTAGATTTTTTTTCTGTGAGATGCTTTTTCAAACACTTTGTCAAGCTAAGTGCCCAAGAACAATGAAGACAATTCATACAGTTCAGTTATTTATTTGCTTACATCCAATGGACAGAATCTTGCCCGATTAAACTATATAATATAATAAATATATTAAATTATAAAATGGATATAATCTGGGAGATTCTATCCAAACGGATTAGGCTGCCTTGTCTTGCTTCCCTTTCTGAAAAATGTTCCTTCCTGGGAAATTGATGCTTCACTGTAGTCTATCACACCAGCTCCCCTTCCATAGGCACCATCTCTCACATACTTCAAAAGTGCTTTCATGTGACTATATGTGTCTTTCTCAATGATAATAGCCAGTTTCAGCCTCTCCTCCAATGACTCCTCCCTATCCTAATTTGCATCTATTTCGGGTTTTTTTTAATTGAACACATTTGGACACATGACTTCCACGATTTCAGAACTATAGTATATTTCAATTGATAACAAAACAACATAAATAGCTTTTCCTCCTTTGACGACACAATCTATCCTGAGAGGTAGGTTGAGCTGAAATATAATGGTACATTTGTACAACATACTTTATTGTGTTTACAAAATTAATCACTTTCTGAGTTCAGACAACACATGAAGCTACAGAAATATTATCTATGTTAACACTGATTAAGTCCAGCAAGTTGTCTAAACACATCATTTTATGTCTTTACCTGACCCGATTACATGTGTTGTGTGATAGGTCCAAAGTCTCTCAGTGAGTTTCCATGGCTAAAGGTCAAACTGAGATTTTAATCTCTCTGTTCCTAGGCCAATATTTTAAATGTTACATTATAATAACTCCTTGGTTAGGCAGATACAGCAGGCATAAGAAGTATCCATCCTGCCATATTGGCCTCCTAGCCCTTAGGAGTTCACTTGAGGCAAAAACCCATATCTTCCAACATTACAACAGTGTCATTTGCCAACTACCTAGAACTTATCTTGTCTGTAGTCAGAAGCCTGGAACGCTTAAAACAGTAACACTTAAAACACATAACACTTCAAATACCCACAAATTCTCCAACAAAGTAAAGTGCTTAGGGCACTTAAAAATGTTCCATCCAGAGTAAAGAAAGAACTGGGAGAAGAAAGATGTTCAAGGCAAGATCCCCTCATGCCCCAAAAGTACATTTCTTCCTATTAAAGTTTGTACAATGTTTATTTCTTATTGAAATTTCTTATTTTCAGAAAGGCCAATTTGAGTACTTTTCATGTGCATAAAGAGAGAGCAGTGAAGATCAGCCAATATTTCTCCAATGTTAATCTACCATCAATCACAATATATAACTCTGTCTGTCTTTTATTTTTATTTTTTTACTATTTATTATTGATTTAATGCTTTTATTTGCTTGCCTGTGACCGTAATAAAGATTGATTGATTTTTCCTGGCAATGAAAAGAACCTAATCTTAAATTTATGCTCCAATCCAATTTATTGTACCCAGCAAGCATGCACAATGAAAATGTTCCTGCAGTTCCTTTTCTGTGAGGAAAAACACCTACTGATACAACTACATCTGGTAACATTATCAGCAAATCACATCTTATGAGGTTTTTAAGAAACATTTAAATAATATTCCAAGACAAATTATAACTCACCAGTTGCCATAACAACCAGATTATCTCTTCTTTCTTGCAAAACTGAGGAGATCACTTTCCACTGGACCCTTAAAATTAAGGAAAAAACTATAATAAAAATGTTCCATTTCAGCTGTAACACCTGAAAAAAACTAAATCTCATGCTGGGAGACTTCTTTTAAAGATGCTTCTTTAGTGATCAATTGCTGATTTCCTTTTCCACATACAGGTAATCCTCACTTACTGGCCTTTCATTCAGTGACTCTTCAAAGTTACAATGGTGTTAAAAAAAATAACACCACTGACTGTACCTCAGTCATGTGATCATCATTGCAGTCAGTATGTGTTGTTGTATACCTGGCCTGCTTTTTTCCCCCTCTCTTTCCCCTTACAAAAGAAAGTAAGTGGTTTTCTCTTCTACACATCAAAAACAAAGCAATCATGCCAGCATCATGTTACCCAAAGACCTTACAGAACTCTCTTGAAAGTCTGTGAAAGCTTTTGAAATTTCCATATAGTGGAGAGATTAGAAAAAGATTTTAAGATAATACTGTAAGCTCTTTTGTAGGCGCCTGTGGTTCCCAGCCCTGAGCTGTAGTGTGATCACATTGTTTTCAATGGATACAAGATAATAAGCAGACACTTGAGCATTCCAAAGGGCTGGAAGTGGTTAGGAAGCAAACAAAGGTCAAAGGTGTGAAACTGAATACTGTTGTCTGTTTCCAACAGGAAAGCACTGTCAGGTCATGCGATTTCCCACTTAGTGACTGCTCTGCTTAGCTGTTCCCATTAAGCAAGGATTACTGTATATATCCTGAATATGAATATGTTTTCTTTTATGCCATGCAATTTATATATCAGCTGAAGACTCAATCTATTTGAAGAAAATTCCTCACATATTTTATATAGAAGAAACACATATTTATTATTTTTTCTTTAAAATGAGAGGTGCAACTTAAAAAAAGCCGAGAATAAACTGAGAAAGGAGGCAGATACGATTTTTTGTTTTCTACTTTATGAAAGAGATTGTCTTAAATTCACAGTTTTCTTCTTTTGGGAACAGTCTTTTAGCCTTTTTTTTAAAACAATACAACTTACGGTTTAAAACTTGAGTGACCAAAATACATCTTGAGACAAGCAATTTGCTCACTGCTGGGTTTAGGAAAGCTGGAATCTTTGGGGGGGAAAAAAACAAAAATACTGAGATAGAGAAAAAGAAAAAATATGATAGCCATAAAAATAAATTCATATATTTGGTTTTTAAGATTTAAATTTTAAAAATTTCACTATTAAATTTTTAAATGTTATGCATACTAAAATTCTAGCTAAGTGTAGCTTCCTATCACAGGGGGTATTAGAATACTAGGTACATATAAAACAAGAATATACCCAGAGGCTAGAAAGTCTGCTAGCAATATAAAATCCCGTATAAATTTTAAGTCCAAAAGATTCAAATATACAGTAGTTTCCACACTGTATTAGTTTCTAGTAATTTTAAATTCTTTCCTCAGAAAGTTAACATACAGTACATGCTTAATTTTCCCACTGACAACATGGAATTTAAAACTGGTTTAACTTGAGTGCATCAAGTCCATAACTTGTTTAAAAAAATTATGAGCATCAACAGTGGCTGGGATCATATTCTACATTAAGCCATACCAAGTCACAATACGGTTGTGGCTAAGGCTCATATGAAACAGAATTAACAAATAAAACAGAGGCTCAGTTAGTTTATAATGTAACCTGGAATATTTTTTGAACCACGGTTGTTGAAAACACAGCATCCTGTTTTGCTGACTATTTTAAAACATAATGAGTGGATTCACAATTATACAAATCCAAAAACCCAAACATTATGGTTAACTTTATTGTGAACCAAGCCATAGCATACTCAGCAATGGCTGCTTCTCTTAAATTCTATATAACAGATTCCTCATGTCTTACAGAACATTGCTTTTTAAATATTTCCCTAGGCCGCTAAAGTTTAAAGCCTCCTTCAATAATCAGAATTACATGAGAGGATCTTTAGATCCTCTGTACCCATATATGTGAACATAAAAAGTACAGATACTCTAGTGTGCTGACACAGAAATCTATATCACAATTTAACATTTACCCCAAATTTCCTCCTCCTCCTCAATGCCCTCTTCTCCTTCATCCTCGGCAACAAGGTCACTTTGCTTCTCTAAATTCCCCAGGTTGGAATTCAAATTGCTCTTGTCTGTATTTTCTAAAGACTGGAACAGAGAAAATTACTTAATATACTTTGCATCTTCTAATCTAAAAGAATCAGAGGTAGATAAAAGTTTTTATTATTTTTAATACAGAGAAATCCTAACTAGATTAGCTACTCAAGATAAAGTTCCTTGATAAATATAATTTGTGAAGACCTCATAGCTCCAATAGGTTTTCCATATGACAGTTAAAAGCATGAGAAGCAAAGCTACACATTAATTCTCCTTGATTGAAAGGCATTTTATGTCAGGCATTTATTAAAAAAACAATATTAATACTTATTTTTATTAAATCTTATGAAGAGTGTTAACTTATTATAACTAGTCCACTTTTTATTTCTAACATGCGAATCTGCTCCCCTAGCTTTTTTTTCTCTCAGGCCTTCTCTGCTATGGTCCCCACCTTACGGAACATTCTACCTTCCGAAGCGAAGTCAGCTCTATCCCTTCAATATTCTGTAAACCCCTTAATACCTGATTAGGATGCTCTCGTTGTTAATATCTAATTTTCTCCTGTACTGATGGCTTATATTTTTTAATAATGACTTTTATATTTTTAATAATGATTATTTACACATATTTACATATGGCATGGGATCAGGTTACCTGAGAAACTCTCATTCCAATGAGATTGGCCCACCCCTCTCATGCTAGCAGAAGGGAGATGTTGCAGACCACATCAGATAAGGAATTCAAGAGCCTTTTCTGCTGTGGTTCCCACCCTCTGGAACACTTTTGGCCTTTTGGAAGGGCTTGAAAACTTGGTTTTGTTAATTGGCCTGATGGGGGCAGGTCACACTTGGGGCTTGATGGGGGCAGGTCATACCAAGGTAGTTAATGGACTAAGACAATACTCCACTTCCATCCTGTGAACATTTCCCTTTCCAACTTTATTTTTAATCTATGTTAATATTAATATTTATTATTTTAATTTCCTTATTTTTACTTTGTTGTAAGCTGCCTATACGAGATGGGTGGCATGTAACTTTAATAAAAAATAAACAAAACTCATTGTTTTATTTCATTGTTGTATGCCACCCAGAGTCATTTTTTGTGAGATTGCTGACTATATCAATTTGATAAATAAATAAACAGCAGGAAGGAAGGAAGGAAGGAAGGAAGGAAGGAAGGAAGGAAGGAAGGAAGGAAGGAAGGAAGGAAGGAAGGAAGGAAGGAAGGAAGGAAGGAAGGAAGGAAGGAAGGAAGGAAGGAAGTTACCTTAATCATTTCCATTTCAAGTTCATCATCGCTTTCCATGGCACCATGATCATCTTCTATAGATAGTAAATCCTAAACAGAATAGTTCAATTTTTTTTTCTTTTGTTTTAATCCCAAAGCTCTTTTCCTTAGCTTTTCAGTGGAAAAAAACTAACAAGTAATCCAAGTTTATCTTCTAAACTATATAAACCATTAACATTTCTATGCATAATAAAAATGTATAAAATGTATAAAACCACACTGATAATGTATAAAACTACATTACTACTTGTGGGTCAAGAAAGTTTCTGTTTTGCAGATGAGCAATTTAAGAAATGTAGGATTACAAAGCCCATCTGACCTTAGCACAACGTTCTTAGGATAAGAGAAGCAACTTGTTTCTTCATTGTTGGAATAAACTGACTTTCTCTAGATTTTTATCAATGTCATTTGGCAATCCTAACATACAATATTTTCTTAGCTCCTATATCACAGCCAATTTCCGGAAAAAGACCAGATGGTTGATCACATCTTTTCTCAAAAGTCAGTTACTTATACAGATTTACCTCAGGCATACAAGCTGTTTCAAGTAGCATTTCTTCTTCAGCTTGACGTTCTATCATCTGAAGTTCATATTCAGTTATGTCTAGTGACATTAAGAATTCTTTTTCTGTAGATTTTTTAAGGTTTGTGTTTGAAGCATCCACTGTAGGCTCTTTCTTACCAAGTTCTTCTTCATTTTTTATATGAAGGTTTTGAACACCAGCTGTTTTATCATCAATACCATGATTTGACTTACAAATGATCTTGGAAGTCAATTTAGATACTCCATCGGCAGCCTTTTCCAACTCTATTTGACAATTAGATTTAAGAAGTAATATGTCCCTTAGAGCTTTAATGTTTTTTGAAATATCAGCCAATATTTCTGTTGCACTATGGAAAAAAATATGAAATGGGTTATTTTTTTAATCATACCCCATCTTTCTACTTGTATACTTTATTTGTACTTTGTTAATTTATTTAATTCTCTTCGTTAGTTTTTATTGTTTTAAATGTGGTTTTATATTCTGTAAGCTGCCTCGAGTTGCCATGGACGAATAGGTGGCAATATAAATTCAATAAATAAATATATAAACACTTAAGATAGCTTACAACATTCAAAAGAATGTTGTAAATTGTTTAATTTTGTAACAGTTAAAAATTAAAATTAGTGGAATTAAAGCTCAAATAATAATAATTTGACGAACAAGGTATAATAACTACTTTTTGTCTATTCTAAACCACTGTCCAATTGACTTCACTGAATGATCTCTAGTCCTTCCATCCTTTTGAAAGAAAGAAAAAATTTCTCCTGTCCACTTTCTCCATTCAATACATGCTACTATACTGTACGCTCATACCCATTAGGTTCTTTTCTAAGAAGAGATTCAAAACTCTTCACATTTCCTGATCACATTTATCTGCCCTCTTTCACTTTTCCAATTCGATTATGTTCTTTTTAATATGCAGAACCCAGAACTGAACTCCAGATACATATACACAGTTTTGTATAAGAATATCATAACATTGGAGTTTTCATCTGAACACATTTCCTAATGATTCCTAATGCAAAATTGTTTTCTTCACAGCCATCATAATCCAAGTTGTTATTTCCATTGAACCTAAGATCCCTCTTTTGGGTAGTTTCAGATGGTTCAGATCTCATCAGTGTATATGTGAAATTGGGGCAGGAGTTGTCTTAATATGCACCATTCATTCTTACTTAAACTGAACAATTATTTGCTTGTCCATTCACCTAGTTTTAAAACAATTTAAATTGTTTTATCCCAGATTTGATGAAAACTTTTATGGTTCTGTAATCATCTCCACCTCAGTCACTTTGGTTCAGGAGAATGGACTTGCTCACTGAAAGTGAAGAGTTTCATACTATTACTTCATTCACCTCAAGCTTAGTTTTTAAAGCAGAAGATCACACTAAACTCCTATTCTTGTTTACTTTGTTTGCTGGTCTCTCTTTAACCTCAAATTAGAAAGCAAGCAAATGCACCAAATCTTTACAAACTGACTACTTCCCTCAAATAAATACCAATGTTCCCATTCACCTATGTTCATGAGTTTCAACAAATTGTAAAAGAGTACAAACTGGGGGATGAGGAGTTTAAGAGAATTGTGTGCCCAGAAGTACAATAGAATATAGTACAAAACAACGCTTACAGTATACATTTATTATTTCTATAGTCACCCATCTCACTGGGTAACTTTGGATGGCTTACAATTCTAAAACAATACTGTAAAATGTTTCAAACCAATAAAAACAGTACAAATTGGATACTTGTATATACAATGAAGGAATTATCCAATTTAACAGTAAAACCAAGTGATGGGGCTCTTAACTTATTCAGAGCCCCAGGCTCAAGTAAAGTTCCTGTCCAAGCAAAGGAATCACTTTGAACATGGAAACTCTGTACACTACTCTTTCAGTTATACCCACTGAAATAATTGTTCTTTTATTGCAAGAATTTACTGAATTAAATACTCATATTCATATGAACTGATAGATTAAAATAAACAGTATCTAACCTTTGAATATGTGTAGATTGGTGAAAAGTAGCAGGAACACAATGAGCCAAATCTAGCACCTCCTTGGACAAAGATGTCAATTCATTTTTAATTTCACTCGGCAGCAACATTCCACCTGTTTAACAAAGACAGAATATTTTACTAACTACTAATTCATCTGGGTTTTAAATATTGAAAAGGCACTTATAATTAAAGAATTAAATGTCCACATCTTTAAATTTTGATCTGGCTCCCTAAATTCAAGTTAATTTATGGATTGCTAAATTGAATTATACAACCTTTGGATTTTTAGGGAGGGATTTCTATCATGTTTTCTGCAGATGCTAATTACCTTTGAACTCTATTCAACAACATCTGTTCTGTTTATTCATTAGTACAATCCTAATGAGAGCCAGTTTGATTAAGGCATCATGCATCAGGCTAGAAATCAGGAGATTGAGTTCTAGGTCCACATCAGGCAGGAAGCCAGCTGGCTGACTTTTGGCTAGTCACTTTCTCTCAGGTCTAAGAAGGAAGTAATGGCAAATCACATCTACAAAACCTTGCCAAGAAATATGCAGAGACTTGTATAGGCAGGCTTCGAGAATTGGATACCATTAAATGGAAGACAAAAAAAAATAGTCATAATAACCTCTATGATTGATTACTGCATTATTCAGAAACTCAGTTAGCCAGTATCATATAAAATAAGATGCAAAACACCATGTTATCCACTGAACTCCGAATTTAAAAAAATGTATCTGTCCCAAAGTCATAAGAGAATCACATCTTGAGAGATTTATGCATCCTCATATGCCTGTAACATTTTTGCCATACTTTAATTTTCAAAAAGTTTATTTTCGTCATCTGAATGAATTCATGATAGGATGAAGGGTTATGGTTATGGACTGTAATCTACCCTATCTAAAGCTGAGAATGACTGACCTAATATTACCTAGCCAACTCCTAATGCTTGAGAGGGAAAGAATTTGAATTTCACCACTCCTAGTTCAGTACAATAACACCTACGTAATGTGTCCTTCAATAGTGTGTGCATATAAAAATCTGATTTGTATATGTGTACATGCGTGTATGCATCTATCCCCATAGAACTGTACAATCATGCCTTCTGTATGAAAAAGTTGCTCTTCTCTGATTTAGCTCACCTGTTTTTAAACAAATATGCATCTGCTTATCATTACTCATATTTAATAGATTTTGGTAAATAAGGAAACCCGCCTATAAAAACAAGAAAAGAAAAAGAGTAGTTTTTAATACAGAGACAATATGAACATCTTTCTTCCAAGTTGAAAAAAAATAAAGCAATCTTTTCTCATCTCCAGATATGCTGTGACCTCAGTTCCCAAATTCCCAACAAAAATGGCTGAAATCTGGGAGCTATGGTCCGAAACTTCAGAAGTGTACCAAATTGGGGGATCTGAGGTCATCAGTCCTGATTTAGAACAAGGGTCCACAACCACCGGGCCCCGGACCGGTGCCGGTCCGTGGATCATTTTGTACCGGGCTGCAAAGAATGAATAATCGTGATTAAAATATATATTTTATATTAGCTAAAGCTAAGAAGCCCTTTACTATTGGGGAAGAATTGATTTTGCCGGTTCTTGAAAAAGTGTTTCTGCGTGAAACTGGTCCCTGGTACAAAAAAGGTTGGGGACCACTGATTTAGAAGGAAGACAACACATCCTCAAAGTTATAAACACAGAAAAAGAATAAGTACGTATACACAGTAGAGAATCAGTAAAAAAAATGGCACAAACATGGGCTTTCTAGGAAAGGTGTGGCACACTAGAGATAACTCTGAAAAAGCAGAGCCAATGACTATTGCTAAAACCAAGGAACTGTTGAGTAGACTGGTTCCTTGGAACCTCTCTGGATAAGAAGAGAATAGGAGATCACCTATATGTGCTCTAGATGGATGTTCCTCATAGGTGTAAGAAGGTAACACTAGAATATGACAAATTGTCTTGTTTGCGACCAAACTTTTTGAAAAAGTTCTGGAAATTGGTCATTAACTACTCATAAAATATTAGAAAATTTTAATCATAAAAATTTAAAGAATTTGAAACAAAGGACAATGATTTTAAACTTAGAAAGCTATAAAAAGTAGCATTTTGCCTAATAGAAATTAAATTAGCTATTGCCTATATCACATTCTACCTTGTGTGTTATAATTAAACCCCAAACTCTATTGAATTTGATCTAAAACCCCAGGTTTTCTTTTTCTGGTAACTATGTTGATTCAAACAGATTATTTGCATAGTAAATATGGGATTATTTGCATAGTAAGTATGGAAAATTTAGATTATATATGCAATCAGAGGCCTTTTTTCATATCTTAGTTTATAACAGTGAGATGCAATTAAGTAATTAGGCCAAAGCAAAAATTTTCAAATTTAATGTAACCGAGAAAAATACAAGCTGTTTTGTACATACATATGCATCTGTAGCTGCATACAACTTTTGTTCTTCAGTTAATGGAAAGCATTCCCAGTTACCACAGCGGACCAATTTGTCTTTCACAAGCTGTTTGTGGAATAGGTGTTTGACAAGGCCATTTAAACTCCATATCTCCTTACATTTTAGCTAAAAATGAGATTGCAACAGTAAAGCATATATTATTTCTGAAACACAGTAATACTGACCCATTTCTAATAAAACTGACAAAATAAGACCATTTTATTGATAAATGTAAGTTTATATTCAGAGCACATAAGAAATCTTTAACCCATTTTTCTTCTGCTAAATGATAACAGTGACAGCTTCCATAAGAAGGTTGGCACCAAGAAGTCCATTAGCAGTACCAAACAAAGGTTCACCAATATGTGACATACCTCTAAATTCAGTAACATATAAACGTAACTTTCAAAAAACAATCATGTTGAGAACCTAAATCTAGGCACATCTTTTTTGAGATAAGAGCCATTCAATTTGGTGGAACATACAATACAGTACAAATTCAAATTATCTTACCATTCAAAATCATAAATTATATTACAGAAATAAAAAAATAAGGAATGCAATAATCAGTTTGAAAATTAATCAATGTTGTATGCCACAGTAAAAATGCAGAACCAGGAAATCTTATTATGGGATGTTAATATTTAGTTCCCTTTTCTTTTATATTGCTACCATTTTACAGTATATTTTTCTGACTAACGAACATTTGCTCTTTTTGTGTAGCTGACTATATATTTTGCGTTCTTCCCATAGTCATGTTTCTAGAACCCAAAGACATTCACGTTTCTGGATTCTGTAATCTCCCAGGACTTGAATTGCATACCTAACATTAGAACCATTATTAAAAAGGCACAACAAGGAATGTTCTTTCTGCATCAGCTCAGAAAGCCCAGAAAAAACTGCAACCCCGTCTGCCTTCCATTGAGGACCTGTATACTACATGAGTCAGAAAAAGGGCTAATAAAATATCTACCAGTCTCTCACATCTTGTTTCAACTTCTCACCTCAGGACACTACCAAAGAGCATTGCATGCCAAAAGAAGTAGGCAGTTAGTTCTTTCTCCTCTGCCACCATTCTGCTTAACACCTAATTCCCACAATATTGTCTAAGTATACCCATATGGAAGAGCTGTATTACAATTATCCTGCTCATCTTTACTACTACCTTCTCCTATGCATATTTTATGATTATATTACTTTGTTGTTGTATGTACACAGAGAGCTTACACACTGGAGACAAATTCCTTATGTGTACATTCATATTTGGTCAATTATTCTATTTCTGTTTTTTCTATTCCTATTCTATTCTATTCTATTCTATTCTATTCTATTCTATTCTATTCTTCTAATTACCTTTTCATTAGCAAGGTCAGCCAAATCCACAAGATTCTCCAGTTTGATCTCAAAATCTCGCATCAGCTTCCATTTATCCCCTTCAATACCAACTCCAGCTTTTCTAATTGTGTTATCTTCAAGCAACCTTTTCAGTCCCACAGGAAAATCTGAAGGGGATAAAATATCAGCACAAAAATTATTCTAATGATGAATTTGGGTCTGTTCCATATAATAAAAGGCTGCTTAGTGATTTAGAACCAAAGTGGGGGAATCTTACAGCTTCCAGGGTAATTTTATATTGATCCTAGCACTCAGAACTTTATAGCCCAAATGGACTCTTGCTCTCTGGAATTTGCTTTCTCTTCTGCTTTATTTAGGTATACATGTGATGCTTATAAACAACTACGTACTCATTCAGTAATCATTCAAACTTGTGCTGAAAAAGTGGTAGTTATGCCTGGGCCTTAAGAGTTTGGGCCTTCACAATTTTCTTATTCAGGAAAAATAATAAAACATGATGGGGAACAAGGCACAATAGTAAGACATGATTTTCAAATATATAGATATATAAGCAGCTACTACATCTATTGAATTCTAACATTAAATAAAACTAAGGCAGGATATTTCTTGCTATATAACAAATTCCAAAGTCAGATTTCCCTCCATTAACTCCTTATGCCCCAGAAGCCTCCCAGGTTCAATATTTGGAGTCTGGCCTGTTAAAAACTTCTTCTGGGTTTCTTTAGCATTACTATACTTAGGCCACCTCATCTGTCCCTAAATTATTCAATTTCTTTGGGGAAGGAATAACTAACTCCATATTTTTTTCAAATGCCGTGGGGATAATGTTCCTATATGGAGAAAGTAGAAAACAGCTGAACATGTTTACATTTTGTTTTAACACACTCAGTGCTTTTGGGGCAAAATTTGGACAATGAAGGTTCAAGATTTTTTTTTTCATAAATACATAGCAGAATATTTCCAGGTCAGTAGACCTGCAAACTAACATTGTTTTCAGTTATTAATCCAATTTATATGGCTACTCATTTATTCAGGGAAACTAAGTGGCTGATAAAGGGGGGGAATTCCCATTGAAACAAAACTGACACAAAATAAATCAAGGCCAATAAAATCTGCATTACCAAGAAAAGTTCTGTCTCTGATCACTAACATTGCAGCTCAATTGCTGGGGGAAGACATTCACATTCTCTCAAAAGACCAACAGAATTGGTGTACCTGATTCTCACCAGTGGGGAGGGCAAGCTGTGACAAAGTGGAGGGACTATGTCAGAGAAAAGATGCTTCTGGAGGTATTGTTTCAAGGGAATCAGAAGCCTGATTCAATGCCACGCAGAGCTTTAAGTGTGACAACCAGTACTTTTATTATTTATTTATTAAATTTGCTTATTTATTGAATTTATTTGTTGCCCATCTTGCCACAAGGCAACTCCAAACAGTTTACATTAAAAGCAATAAAACCATAAAAATGTTTCTAATAACAATAAAAGTACATATAAAAATTATAATTAAAAGATGGAGCGGGATGGAGCAGGATGCACAGGATGGAAGATGGGATTACCAAACATCTCCAGTGTGAAATTCCTGTTGGGGTGCCAAGCCATCTGGCAGTCCTCAGGCCCTTACGGAAGGTCTGGAGAGTGAGAGAGGATCTCACCCCAGAGGGAGAGATTTTCCAAAGGACAGGAACAGGCAGAGAAGGCTTTTCTCCTGGATCTCACCAGCTGGAATTTCTTGACCAATAGTCATAGCATGCATGCTCTGTCGGCACAAGTAGGGTGGGCCAGCCCTATTGTGAAGAGATGGTTCCTCAGGTAACATGGATCTATGCTATGCAGGGTTTTAAAGATGGAAACTAACACCTTGAATTGCATGTAGAAGCAAACTGGCAACCAATATGGGCCACTCTAGGGGTCCCAAAGTCTTCCTACACCGCCATACTCTACATCAGTTGTAGAGCTTCCAAAATCTGGGTATTTTCAGAGCAGAATAACTCAAGTGTAGTCTCATATACAGTACATTGCAGTGTCCAGACATGATGACCAGGACTTGAGTGACTGAACACAGAGATTCCTGAGCCATTATAAACATTTGAAAATAAAAGCAAATTAACTGAGAATTTATGCAAAAAAGGCACCCTAATATTGATCATGCTTAGAAATCAAATATAATAGTACTGACTTGTCATAGAAGAGATGTGAAATAAGTAGCACTTGGTTTCAGACTCGCATAACTGGACTAAGGCAACTTTTCCTTCCTTCCCTTTAGTATAAATGGCTGACCATTCAATGTCAAATCCTAACACAGATCCAGCAGGCAGGGTAATGCTGCAAAACATAAGTATATCTGAGCCATAGTAATATATTAATGACACAATACAAAATAATGACTTCTTACAATCACTGTCAAATGAGAAACTAAATTCAAGAACATGTATTCCCTTCCTTTCTCTCCTTTTGAACAAAAATGTTCTCTCTCCCTCATTCTCTTCCACTATCATTTACGTTATCATCTTCAATTAATACTGATGAAATAATCAAGATTAAGAAAAATAAGGGAAAAAGGAACAAGAGAATAAAACAAGAAAAAGGAAAATACATGTGATTAAGTTCCAATTTGCAAATTATTTTTACATGTATATCACTCAGAATACATCAGAAATTATTAAAAAGCAGAAGTAAAAATATGCAGCTCTAGAGATTATAAAACAAAAATGAGAATTTCCAAGTTTCTCTGGGATGATTTTCTTGACAGTAAATGCAGCAGATGAGCTTTAATTCCCAAGTACTCCATATACCATATTCTAGAATGTGTAAATTAACCTATAATATTGTATTTTTATTCATACATACATACATGTGTATGTACACACACACACACNATTCTAGAATGTGTAAATTAACCTATAATATTGTATTTTTATTCATACATACATACATGTGTATGTACACACACACACACACATTAACTATATTTTTTATATGCGGTCCAAGACAATTCTTCTTCACTCACTATGGCCCAAGCCAGCTGAAAGATTGGACATGCCTGGTCTATATGTTTGTGGAGAGGCATATATATTGTTTGTGGGATTTGGGGAGGCTGTTACAATTTTTATGCAGGAAGTTACATATATGTCTGAGTATATTTCTCTGGCCACCCATTCTCTTTTAAGTCTCTTTTATGAATTAAATATCTTAAATTTGCTTCGTGAGGGGAATGTGATTTGGAATTTATTCTATGTATTTAGAATAAATTATCACCTCTGCTTTATATTCAGGGAAAAGTTGGGTATAGAAAGAAGATCATGGTTGAGAAAAATTAAGAATTTCTGAAAAAAGCAAAAAAGCAGTCTTTGGGATTTTTCTTTTTAAACTGCTATAGATTTACACTGTGGAGTGATGTATAAAAACAAACTCGAAATGAACTAAAATTCTGTATGAGAGGTAATAAGTTCTGGTGAAAATAAGCCAAAATAGGCAAACTAACATCCAATTATGATTTCAAATTGTAGATTGATTCTACCATAAAATATGGTATATTGTATGAGATCCAGCTTCAAATAAAGTATAATTAAACAAAACAAATCCTGATATGGTACTTTGGCCTGGGTCATATGAAATATCAAACAAGTCAGATTGGAGACTTTACAACCACATTTAAGAACAAATCTACTAAATTTGACCAAGATTCTGAAAGTTGCAAAGTTTTTTTTTAAACAACAGATCCTGACATTATATATAGACAATGTGATTTGCTTTTAAATAAGCCTGCATAATATTGTGCACTAAAATTAATTTAACAATTTGATCTAACCCATTCAATGCCTGGGGTACCAATGGTTAGAATGCACTATTGCAGGCAAACTCTGCCCACAGCCTGGAGTTTGATCTTGATGGGGCTCAGTTGACTCAGCCTTCCATCCTTCTGAGATCAGTAAAATGATTGTTGAGGGTGATAGGCTGGCATTATAAACTGTCCAAAGAGTGCTGAAAAGTACTATGGAGATCAAAATATAAATCAAAATGCTATTGCTATACTAAGTCATTTTGTGATTAGATTTAGCATGTCATTCAAAGACAAGTACAGACAATCTTAACAAATATTTGAAGCACTGCCTCTCCCCAGTTACATCTACCATCAGAGCAGGAAAAGAGGGTACGTTGTAGATCCCATCTATCAGAGAAGTACATCTAGTGGGACCACATTGCTGCCAGGAGTGTGTGGGATGGGAGTTTATGGACTTCTGACTGTGGATTTTAAATTTTATAAGCTGCCGAGAATCAATGTTAGGCAGCTATATAAATTTGTTTAATAATTAATCATAATCACAGCTTATTGTTAGTTCACGAATTGTATTTATAGCTATATATTTTGTCTGGAGTGGACAGGATCAACAATATACTATTGACCCCATCCTGTTGACAAGTTACAAACAATTCACTTCTCCTTCCAATCACCTAATATAAATTGGGTTGATAATAAAATCCTGAGTAGATGTAGATAAGTAGATGTAAATAATATAAATGGACTGATTACTATGAAAATGCTATGAACAATGATAATCAAATGAAAACACACATGTAGATACAACTGGAATATGCATTATTTTGAAAGATTACACTAAAAAAGCAAAAATGCAAGTTTTCATTATCTTACAGAATATCTTCCGAGAGCAAGGAACAATCATTAGAATTATAGCTGTAGATGATAGAGCCATTGTATTCTAAGAATGGAAGGTTATCTTCCAGGACACTCGGTTGGAATGAATTCTTCTGCTTCATAAAAATGTGAAAAACAACTTGGTTTATAATTTGAAGACCAGGTAATGATTTGTTAATATTACCATCATAATATATTATTCCTTTCCAACTTAGTAGAAAAATACCAACCTGATTGGTTAAGTTACTGGTAGCCAAGTGAAAATTGATTTGAGACCAATTTTAATATGCAAAAAAGATACAATTTTATTTTAAAATAATTATTATTGGTATATTCGTATTTTGGATACTGTTTACACAGATTAGGAGTTTAACAAAAAGAATGGATCCACAGACATTCTACCAAGAGAAACTTCTTTCTCAATTGCCATATTCATTAGAAACTGAAGGACAATGTTAAAATATTGCTAATAAAATCTATTTTGGCTAAAAAAGAAATTACTTGATCAAATGCCCTAACAAGGACAGTTTAAAAATCAATCTGAATACACAATGTTTAAAACCTCCCTACAAAAATTAGTAACCCAATTATAACTGGATATAATTTTGAATATTCTTACACCTTAAAAATACAGCATCAAGTATTCCCGTTTAATGCAATCAAGCTAAAATCAACAGAACTACAAAGGACTAAATTAGCATGCAAATTGGAAATTTGCCAAAAGGACTTGCTATTTTTCATGCTTTAGGTTGTAAGAGCCAAGCATATATTCCGATTTTCTACCTTTTTGTCATCTACAGTATCTTCACTGTTTGGTTCTGTCATCCACAGGGGAAGTTTATTTGATGGAGAATTCATATTTCTGTCAATTTATTCCTCTGCAAATGCACATGTTCTGTAACGAGACATTTCATTACTTTTCTTGAAAGCAGTAAAAATACCTTAATTGCTAAAAGATACCATTCATAATGATTTTTCTTATTATAAATTCATGGGGTTTTTTTATTGTAAATTCATCTTTGGCAGAAGGACACCTGTTGGAGCAATGACTTTCACTTTCAATAAGCAAGAATGAGAAAAATTGGAAAGGATAAGAAAGCAAAGAATGCAGCCATATACAGAAGGTCAATCATCTATTGACCTGTCATCCAGCATGCTTTGCATGGTATAAATTCATTTAGTCTGCTTTGCGGGGCAAAGTCACTCAAATCAGCTTTTATGTCTTAGGCAGAGCTCATTCTCCTGGTTCCCTGGCCAGTGTGGCAAAAGGAAAAAAAAAACTTTTCAGAATACCTTCTCTTGGTTTTGGTTGGACAAATACTTGAAAATGACAACCAAGTGTTACTTTAGAATATATATTGTGCTTCTGGAATCAAAGCAATATATCTGTCATCTGTCACAATCATGTCTGTCACTTAGTAAAACAAATTTAGATTCCAGATGCAGGCATATGCCCAAACCATCAGATCCAAAGGCAATTACAGGTCAATATAAGAACTGCTTTTCAAGATTTACTACCAAGGGAATATTCATATAGCTGTGGCCTTATTGTGAGGCGATTATATTTATATTAATATGTAAATATAGAAGTAAGTCTCAGAGGAAAAGCTGGAGTTGAATGCAACAAGAGTATTGATGGCTAGCGATGCCAGATAATTTAACACGCTAATATAAGCGTCTAAACAAAAGCTAACTATCCTAATAGTCGCGCTGGAAGTAAAAGAAACTCACCTCACCCCGAAATTTCCCCACAGTCCAGTACCATAGGCAAAAAGTTCTCCCTTGATCTCTTTCCCGCCAGACGCACGAAAAGAAAATCATCACCCACAGCCAACACTTATCGTCGCAAGGAAAATACGTCACGAGCCGCCCTTCTCCTTCTCTCCCCTCTCCCCCCCCCACCCCGCCTTTCTTTCCGGCCGCTGTCAACTGTAGAAGGTGAAATGAGGTGAAGTGCATGCGCACAAAAGCTTCCGCGCCCGCCAGCCGCCGGCAACGCCAGTCATTCTGGGGGATGTAGTTTATCATTTTTGGAAGAAAGGCGGGGGGAGACGGGGCGCTTCAAAGTTGGAGGGAGAAAGGGATTCCTGCTCTCAGGACGCTCGGCACGCTGTTTTTTTTTTTTTTTTTTTTTA